>VVHJ01037311.1:3002-16947 GCA_015107715.1 Tylochromis polylepis | reverse complement strand
AAATCATCATTCAAAAAAAAAAAAAAAAGTGATGAGGTGCACACAATCATAATAATAACTGGCTCAAAATGTATTTGTGCAGCAAACACCAAAGCCAATCAGAAATTGAACTACACTCGACAATCATTTGTTACACATCAGGCAACGTTCTATTCATTTCAGACAATAATAGTATAACACTAACTTATAGTATTATTAGTGTGGGAAGTGACATTTTTTTTAACGTATAATTTAAATAATAATAAATATGGGGACATTAGAAAAGAGTGGAAGAGAAATGGGGCGCAGGCATGACTGCATGCATGGATGAAGCAAGAAGCATGACTCACCAGAGAAGGGAAAAAGGCATGTGCCATGGTCAGTTTCTCTACCTTGTCTCTGAGGGAAAAAGTCCCATAAGCCCCTGCTGGAAGGAAGCGGTTCTTCACCCTCAGCTGACCAAGGTTGACTACAATGAGCCTTGGTGACCAGGAGCTCTCTGGGATGAGAATAACTGGGGCACCAGCCTCAATATCCAGCAGGAGTCTGGATGCCCTCTGAGGCTGATCACGTACCTTTTGACAGACACAGGACGGAAGGAATGAGCAATATGTAACAAATTTAAAGACCCCCATTAGTTAGCACAATTTCTCCAGTGATTTATCATGAAATGTAATCCAAACTTTCTCTGAGTCACAGTTATGGACAAACACAATCTAATGAAACAATTAACAAATAAACACCTGCACTTACTGAGTGCCCCTCCAATTAAAAAAAAGTCATGCAAAGTGTGGTTACTGACAAAGTCTGCTCTGCCCAAGAGTGAATTGTGCCACTTTAGCAGTGGTCAAATCAACAATGTGATCCATTCTTGAAAAGAAGGAATGCACCTTCTTAAGAACACTGAAAGGCCTGGAAGACCACAGAGGACAACTAAAGTGGACGATGGCGTAATTCTGTCCTTGGTTAAGAGAAACGTCTTTACATCTAACCAAATGAAATGCAGCCTGGAGAACATAGGCATATCTTTGGGCTACAGGCAATAACACCAAGGTTCAAACCACTAGTTACACTGAAAAGGAGAACAGTCAGATTAGACTTTGATAGAAAACATCCAAAGTCATCTGCATAGTTTAAGAAAAAAAAAATCCTTGGATCAAGATCAGCTTACAGTAGAGGCAAAAATGTGTCATCATCCAAAAAAGTTTTGTACATAACTGAAAAGGGTAAAATGGTGTTTATCTGCATGTTATTGGATTTGTTCGTATTTGTATCTGTGACCAAGATGAAAATCAAACCTTGAACATTTTACTAGTAATTAATTTGGAAATGCTGGTGTTTGCAAATACTTCACTAACATTTGTTTTGCTAATGTGAAAAACTGCAACCTATAGAAATCATGCTGTTTTCTTTCTAATGCGATTCCATGATGGCAGCCCTAGCAGACAGCACTCACAAGCTGGCCCTCCACTGCAGCCCGCTGCCGGCCTAGCACATCCTGTAGCTGAGTGAAGTGTTGGATGAAGGCTGCCACCTCAGCTTGAAAGCGCTGGGTGTGGACGTAATGCACTGACGCCATCTGCAAAGACACCTTGATGTCACATTCCCGCTCCAGGTCGGGGTCAGGCTGGCCATACCTGAAGCGAACAGAGTACAAAGGTGACTAAAAACAGCACAATACGCTCCTCTGTACTAATTCCTACAGAGGAACAGTCTTTCGAACATTTTGGTGATACATACTTAAGAATATTAAAGATCAGTGCCTCCCCTCCTTGTGTAGTGAAGCGCTCTCTGTAGAGATCACCATGTGGGGTCAGGTCACTCAGGGACAAACTTCCTAAAGTTCCTTGTAATGCCATGTCACCATCTGAAATATCAGACAAAACATAACAATACATGTAACGATTTTGGTGAATCAATAGCAATAAGATAAAATCAAAATATGCACAGTTTGTTTTATTGTTTTTACAATATGCAAAACTAAAAGAAAAGCAATTCATTCATACCAAACATCTCCAGATGAGCAGATAATTTGGACACACTTGCTTTGGCCAGCTCATTGAGTTTCTTGTTCAGTACAAGAGACAAAGAATGAACCTATGAATGAAAACATGGGAATGGGTTAGCAATGAAAAATTCACTTCAGAATTGCCACTTTACACTCACCAGCCACTTTATCAAGGACACCTTGCTAGTAGTAGGGTGGACCCCATGTCACCTTCAGAACCGCCTCAATTCTTCACAGACTGAACAAGGTGCCAGAAACATTCCTCAGAGATTCTAGTCCATGCTGACATGACAGCATCACACAGTTACTGCAAATGTGTCGCCTGCATCCATGTTTTGAATTCTCCTGTTCCACTAGATCCCAAAGGTGCTCTAATCAGATTGCGATTGAGACTGTGGAGGCCATTAGAGTACAGTGAACTCATTTTCATATTCAAGAAACCTGTCTGAGATGATGTGAGCTTTGAGGCATGGAGTGTTATACTGTTGGAAGCAGCCATTAGAATATAGTACACTGTGGTCACAACAGATGGACAGGGTCAGCAGCAATACTCAGGTAGGCTGGGTATATCCCTCTAACCCTTACATTACCACCAACCTGAACCACTGATAGAACGTAGGATGGATCGATGACATTTACATCAAATTTTGACTACTATCCGAATCTTGCAGGAGAAATTGAAACTCATCAGACCAACATTTTTTTTCCCCCAAACCTTCTCACCAATTTTGGTGAGCCCATGTAAACTATAACCTCAGTTTTTAACCCCCCTTCTTAGCTGACAGGAGTGGCACTGGGTATGGTCTTCTGCTGCTTTAGCCCATCTACTTCAAGACTGAATGTGCTGTGTATTCACAGGTGCTTTTTCTTCTTCTGTATACCGTGGTTGTAACAATCCATTCTCCTCTGACATCTGGCATCAACAAGGCATCTTCAGTCAGAGAACTGCTGCTCACTGGATATTTTCTCTCTTTTGCACAATTCTTTGTAACCCCAGTGACGACTGTGTGAGAAAATCTTCAGACCAGCCTGTTTAACACAAACAACCACGGCACATTCAAAGTCATCTAAATCACCTTTCTTCCTCATTCTGAAATTGAACTTCAGCCTAAATGCACTGACATGCAGTTACAAGAGGATGGATCTAATAAAGGCTATTAGACACATCTGAAAATGGTGTAAAATGGCTGTGAAGTAAAGCATCAGCATCGTCAATATCTGCTTTACATTTAACAAATTTTTTGTATTTTTTAAAGACAAACATCAGTCTGCTGGTGAGGTAGAGGAAAAATAATAGGAGTTAGCAGCAGTCATCTCAGTTTCCACCTCTGAAGTATTTGAATGAGGTGACTGAGGGTGCTCCACCTAGGGACTCTGTCATCCTACTGGGAAACTTCCCCACTCACGTGGGCAACGACAGTGAGACCTGGGGGGGCGTGATTAGGAGGAACGGCCTGCCCAACCTGAACCCGAGTGGCGTTCTGTTACTGGACTTCTGTGCAAACCACACTTTGTCCATACTGAATAACATGTTAGAACATAAAGGTGTCCACAAGTGCACGTGGCACCAGAAAACCTAGGCCGCAGGTCGATGACAGATTTTGCAAGATCTGCGGCTGAGAGCGAGGCCTGGGCTTCTCTGCTTAGACTGCTGTCCCTGCAACTGGGCCCTGGATAAGCGGAAGAAAATGGATGGATGGACACAATGTACACAAGTATTGGCCCCAAATGTTATTTTACACACCTGTCTTGACTTGCTAACCATCAAGGCTGGTAATGACTGCTTCCTACTGTACGAGTCTCACTATATGTAAGCTCCTAGTAAGTCAGTCTACTAAATAAGCATACATCTGGGAGCACACAGATGTGTGCACATAATGCAAACTTGTGTACTTAAATCTTATTTTTTAATGTCCTTAAAAATGAATGATGTACAATCACTCCACCCTGGAAAAACAACAGTTCAAATAAATAAATAAAAGTCCAAATTAAGATGACATTCATGCTCATGATGACTGGATGTAAACAACTGCATGTGTCCAACAGACAGCATGTAGGCTCACTGCAAATGAGCAGGAAAGAGCAAGCAGCCCTACTGGGAGTTGTTACCCCTTAGCACAGGCTATGAAAACGGCCCCTGTGACCTCCATGATGTGAAAAACCCGGCATCCTGAGAGGCTTTCCGATAATACAAATGGTGGCTCCAATTTTCCTGAATTGAGCTCTAGGCACAACATGTGTGAACATGCTCCTGCACAGAGAAAGGGAGGGGACAAAAACCTCAACAGAGCAACAAGAAAGTTCTGCATTCAAAATCCTGGGCACAGATATGGGATTGAGCTAACCTTAGACCAGTGGGTTTTCCTAACCAAAAACCCTGGATGATAAGTGAAGTACAGGCTCTGAACAGAACTTGTAATTCAGCATTCATGCTGAGGGACAGGTTTTTGTACAGCACTGCCAGAGCCAACTTGAGGAGGGGCATCAAACAAGCAAAGGAGGCCTACAGGAGGAGGACAGAGGGCCTCCTCACAGACAACAGCCACCGTCAGGCGTGAGGGGTCATTCAAGCCCTCACCAGCTACAAAGGCCAGAGCCGCCCAACACCCAACAACAGCCTTACACTAGAAAAAAGCTCAAAAACTTCTTTGCCCGATTTGAGACCATCTGTCCCCCGCTGCATTCTCAGCCCCCTACTATACAGCCTGTACCCCTGTGACTGCACACATAAGCAACGTTATTGTTAATTATGCCGATGACACCACCGTAGTCGGGTGGAGGTAGAGAATTTGTCCCGCTCTTCCTCAGGAAATAACCTGAAACTGAACGTCCTTAAAACAAAAGAAGCTATAATGGACTTTAGGAGACACAGACAGGTCCAACCTTGGACGCCCTGCGGACGGTATTTCAGGTCGATCAGGTCCCACACCTCCAGACTCACAAACAGCTTCTTCCCCTGGGCCATTTGGACACACCTCACCCATCAATCTGAGCCATGGTCTATGTAACCCTCAGGCCACTCACACACAGACTCTGTACTCAGACCAAGACTGTTGCACTACATTCAAACACTTAGTAACCCGTCTTCTAATGTGTGCCTCCTTCCTTGTTTTGTATACATTCTTCTTGTTTGCTATTTATTCCTGCTGTCTTACTATTTATATTTCACTCCTGCACAGCTGGTGTGGGCACCCAGAATTTTGTTGTACTGCACAATGACAATAGAAGGTGATTCTAATTTTTTTACAATGCATACATGACTAGTTCACTCCCATTCCCATTTGTGTTTATCAGGGTTGCAGGGGGGCTGTGTGTTCTGTGTCAATCTGTCCACTGTGGAGGTCTCTCCTGTTGGTTCACAGCATGATTTACTGTTATGAACCAACACTTGATGAATTTGCTAATATATTTACAAGATGATCAGCAAATGACATGGTAAGCCCCGTTTTCCCCCAGCATCATCCTCTCCTACTATCATTGTGCTACAATTCCTTCTTTTCCTTTCTTTTTGATTTCTAGCAGTGTAACAGAAGTTTATGTTCTTGAGTGTTACAGTCATTATGGTATCTCTTGAGTGCAGACTTAAATATAAATAATAATACACCTAAGTGTTAAGTACGTTCTTGACTTGACTACATGCTGTATAGGTGTTTTTCATCGAGCCATGATACTACTCTTTGGTCAATTGTCCAGTTTCTTTTGAGCCTGTAAGAACTTAGGGACTATATCAAAAATGCCTAAAAATCTTGCAACTATTTAAAAAATGACTCCAGTTTAAGCTTAAAGTGCACACATCAATGACGTCTTTAGTGGTTCATTTTTAAATGTTACAGCATACAGAAGCAAAATTACAAAATTGTGTCCGACAACCTTACATTGCTTTCCTTAGAGCACTGCAGCCAGCATCAATGAGAGACAGAAAAAGACTATATCTTCGTACAGGATCTCCTAACTATTGAATCCATATGGATTCAGCATATGGCCTGATAACTTTTAGCAGGCTATGTGACATACCTTTAGGTCAACTTTGGTGTTGACAGGCTCTCTTTTCTCCTTCTCACTGCTGTCCGGCTCATAGAAAGGCTGTCCTGGCACAGGTTGGGGTGTCACAGGCACCTTCACTGCATGATTATTGGCAGTAGAGCCAACACCAAAAAAGTCCAGAATAACCACCCAGGTCTGTAGTGTGATCAAAACGTCCAGGCAGTTAAAGTCAACATCCACACTTCGGCCCACACTCCCATAACGCGTTCTGAATTCTGGATGGTTCTGGTCAACCAGCTGTACACTGATATGAACTAATGACTCGTCAAAATCTGGTGGCGAGTGAGGAGAGGGTGTGTGGTGGTTCGGAGAAGGAGGAGGAGTGCTGGGACAGTCCGGGCCCCTCTTGGATTTGCGGCTGCTGGATGAAGGGTTGCTGGGATGCCTCTGATATAGCTGGAAGACATTCTGAGCCTCCTCCATGTGGGCAGGCAGTGACCGAGGCATGACTGGGTACAGAGCATTAGATGCTGATGGACAGCTTTGAGAAAGGTACTCCTTTGGACTAAAGGTGGAAGGCTTGGGCGCTCCACGAGACACCATCAAATGTTTGTACTTAGACTCAGGATTCTGCTCCAAAAGGTCTTCCATGAGCAGTGAACGAAGAGCCAGCTGGATTTCCAGTAAATGAGGGTGATCCTTGGTAAAGTCTCCCTCCAAATCTTGGAAGCGTAAACTGACTAAGCCCTGGGACCCCTGCGTTAGATCAGCACTGAGGTGAACCTGCAGTTCTGCCACATGTAAGGTGACTTTTAGCTGATTGAAGGAGGGATAGTCCATGGTAGGTTTGTTTGACTGTAGAGGCAAAGGGGATGAAAGTGACAAGGGAGAGAAGCTGATATGGGGAGGGTCCCTTGCAAACATTCCTCCCTGGGGGTCTGGAAAGCGGTGAGGTTTGGTGCAGGAAGGTGTTGGTGGTGGGGGTGTGGGCGGCTGGCTCGGTGTAACATGTTGCTCTTCAGTCAGGGACAAATTGTCCAGTGTCTGGAGGACTTGTTCATACACAGGCTTGCACAGGAACACCTGTTACCAGAATCAAACGTTAAAGCAATTAATAACCCAGCAGTAACAGCAGTAAGACTTGCACAGCCATCGCATGTTATATCTGACTTCACCTCAAACAGAAGGTGGTGCAGCTGTGTTGGAATAAAGTATTCTCTAAAGGGAATGATGAAGCCAGTCAAGCTAGTCTTGGTATAAGCATATAACATTGTGATAAGCCAAAATTATTAAAATAAGCAGACTAAGTTTAAAATGTTTATCCTTAAAAGTTTGAAAAAAAAAGAAAAAAGGAGGCAGCTACATCTGAACAAAAACAGTGCTTTTTTTCCTTTCTTTTTTTTTTAAATTGCTGCCTTTAATTTTGAAAGGTTTGTTTCTACGCACAAGTCTTACTTCCTAAATTTTTACCAGTATATTTTAGGAAGATTATTACAAAATACTCTCCACCTTTCCACCTCTGAAAAATGAAAATTATGCAGATGTGCCACAAACTGCAGTTCGACGAGTGGCTAGCAACTGAACTCCAATCCACTTCTATTTTAAAATGCCCAACTTTACAGCAGCGTGTTACAGCCTACAATAAAAAATGTTTTTTGTCTCCATGTACAGTTTTCTGTATATTACAAACTGCATGGATGGGGAATTTTTTATAACTCCTCTAATTGGGACAGAGTATTAGGGCCACATTAAGAAAAAAACCAAATATAGATCATTTTGAGAATAAAGTTGAAATTCTATTTCAAGAAAAAAAAAAAAAGAAAACTCGAAATGTGGAGATTACAGTTGTTTCTAGGCAAACTTCCACTTTCACTTTAATTTGAAAATGCTCAGTACTATATTTTTTTCCTATTGTGGTCACAATACTGCTTCGTAGGTGTCTCACAGCTTTTAGCTCAGGTCTCTGAACTAGACCTTTAGACCAACATTTTCTGTGTTGGTGCAACTTTTATATATGATACATTACATTACTTGCTACATGTTACAGACAAGCTCAGAAACTAATAGAGGAAATCAAAGTCAAATCAAATTTATCTTTTTAATCTTGTTTATAAATGTAGTTTAAATACAGTTTACACTTCTCACACACATTATTATTCAGGAACTGTCACACTGCTGTTGTTCAGAATTTCTCTTTTATAAAAAAAATACAGGTTTTTCCTACTATAAGCAATTCAAAATGTTCCACTTCATAGTTTTTCAGTATTGATGTGAAGGACACTTTACAGAAACATCTTGTTGAGCTTCACTGACAGTAGTTTAAAGAAAGAAAGGTAAAGTACAGGTTAGAATTATTCTAAGGACAGCATTTATGTTAAAAAGTGAAACTGGGTGCAGCAGGTGAGTAGGCCCAGCTCTGTTGTAATACTGACGTGCAAGCACTGTTGTGCTTTCCTTAATGCACTGTGTGATCTGTAAAGGTAAAAATCACCAGTCTATCTTTTCAGTGTATTCATTTAGAAGTAACCAGCCCTTCTTTGCTCAATAGTCCATTTATGAATAGTGACTTATATTCAGAATTTATATATAGTTATGTTACATACCTTAACAGGATTAACAAATTTGCCCTCAATTCTCAGTAGTCCTGTGCTCTTGAAGGATTCCTCTGTGGTGAGGAGGGTAAACTGTGCATCTCCGTCAACAGGAACTTTCTCCAGGGTGAACTGTATAGTGGTATCTTTCAGTATATGGAAAGCTAATGAAAGAAATAAATTATATGAACATACTTGCATTAGTGTGGAGAGAATCTGCCATTCGAAATACAACTATCCTAGAAATTTTAAACATGCTCACCTTCTCCCTTATTTAAGGATTCAAAGAAGTCATGACGTGTGAACTGTGGTCCATCCTGATTGTTGCTCCTGTCACGGGTTGGTGACCTGGTGCCAGCATTATCCCCTTTGCCTAGCCTCTTCACAACTAAATTACTCATGTTGAGCGAATAGAGGCAAATGTCCTTCACCAACACCTGCAACCTTTCTTCTTCTGAGTCTTGCCCAGCAACAAAATTCTGAATTGTTATGCTTCCCAGGTGACCAACCAATAGTTCCGGGTGACCAGGTTTACGGGGAATGGACACAACTGGTGATTCAATGCTAATGTTGAGGGTCAGTTTTACTAAGAATGTATCTAAAGTGGATTCAGGTTCCTCCACGGGAACATCCTCTTCATCCTCAAATGGATAAGCCCAGCTCTGACTCAAAGATCGAACTTTCCGTGACGGTGTCTCAAAGAGTGAAACCATACCACTATACTCTGCTGTTTTGGTGGCTAGAACTGTTGACACTTTTGTGGCAGCTCTTTTCAACATGGAGCGGAAATTGTCTTCTACTTCATTGGCTGACAGACTGAGTTCCTTCAAGAACTTAGCTGAGTGGTTGTAGTGCAGTGATGCCATTTGAAGCTTCAAAGAACACTCTCCTTGGGATTTCTCCATAAGGCGAAAATTTAAAGCTTCTGCAGGAGAACCTCCTCCTGTATCAGAGAGGAATGTTAATCCATCAAGACTTGGGGAGCAGTCTTCAACACTACCAATGCTGACCACAAACTGGCTTCGGCCTCCCTCCTGGGTTAGGTCCACCAGCTGCATGCACCCGAGTGAACCGTTAATGTCCAACCGGCTACCCATGGACACATTGACCTTGGTACCAGTAATGCTGGCAGTGGCAATCTTCAAACCTTTCTTCTCAGTACCTAAAACAGTGCTGGTGGACTCTGTACGGAGGAGAAGCAGGTTGAGGCGATGGATCTCCACAGTCAGTTCTTTGTTCTGGTCATAGGTGGACTGATATATCCCATCCTGTTCCTCACCATAGTCCTTTTCTGTATGTTGTTGTGCTTTATCGTGTTGCGCCGGTGATGTCCAGGTGCATTCTTCTTTGGGGAAAGACTTCTGCAGGAACTTGAGCAGTTCTACCATAGTCTCAGGGTTGAGAATGATATCCAAGTTATTGACCTGCATGCTTGTAACCTGAAGGGAGCTTTCCAAATTCATGGAGGGGCAGTCTGAGCTGACAAACTGGTACTCAAGCTTAATCAGGGCTTCTTGGTCTTTGAAAAAGGAACTGAAGGGGGAGAGTCCATCTGAGGACAGGTGAGAAGAATACTCAGTATAGCTTTGCTGACACTGAGGAGACCTGCCATTAGCTGAAACAGGAGATGATGGCTGGCTTTCTCTTAGGCTGCCCGTGGGTATGTCAAAACTGAGATGCTTATGAGAAGCCACAAGGAGGTCAAAGTCTGAGCCGTAAGTTTGCAGGGTGTCCACCAGCAGAAGACCATGGACAGTTAGAGCAACTTCTGTGTCGTATGGTCGCTTGACAAAATGAGCATTTGTGCCAAACACTTTGAGAACAGATATGTACCGCCCATCACTTTCTACACCAAGCTGCATGTAGTTAATGTTGAATTCAGCTAACAGTAGACGGGATTCCACCAAGACTTCACGTGTATGCTGCTCCAATGTCGTCACGCTCTGGGTCAGATTTTTGGCTGAACCCTGCAGCTTCCATGAGCTCTCTTCTCTTTGAAATATCTTTTCATGGCGGAGGGTAAGAGGATCAGAAGGTCTGACATTCTGACTTTTCTCTTGGCCTTTGTTTCCTTCATTTACAGCTGGACTGTTTAGCCTAGCCAGACAACTCCTAAGAGCAGTCATCTTCTCAAGGTTCATATGGACCTTGAGGTCTGGTAGGGTTCCTGACAGCACAGCACCAGGGAGCTGGGGGTCAGATGTGTAGCGCAGTCTCTGCTCAAGCTGCAAGAGCACATTAAATTTCTCCACCACGTGTGTAGGCCCTACCTCACTCTCCTGAAGATGTTTCCAGTTGTCTTTATAGTGACCAACCATTATCTGCAGGTCTTTAAAGGACAAGGAGTATTTTTCATAAAGCTTTTGTCTGTAGGGCTGAGTACCTTCCAGAGATCTGAAGCTTGTAAACTCAGGGTATTTCACCTGTGCTTTCAAAGGCACATCGAGTTCAGGTGGTGGAGATTCTGGTGGGGTTGCAAGGGGAGTCTGGTACTCATCATCACTTATGTTTTCTCTTTCTGGTTGAGTAGCTATCGAAGTGGACTTATTGTCATCTTGAAAAAAATGGATACAATAGTAGGGGTAAGTCAGACATCCCAGTGGGAAAAAGAATGAAGACACCGAGGCATATTAGTGAAACAGCTGATTTACCTTGAGAGTTTGTCAGCAGAATCCTGCCTAAATCAACAACAACAAGCATTGGGTCTTCTGACTGGAAGTCATCAGGAAAAATCACCTGGGGCGCAGAGATGTCCAATTTCATGGTCCAGCGCTTACTGTTCTCCTATAAATCAAACATCAGTAAGGTTAAATGGTAATTTAACCATTCCATAACACCATGAGCAACACGCGGCAATTGTTGTTGTGATTTGGCACTATATAAATAAAATTTAACTGAATTGAAAAATGTAATTGAACTCAGAGAATGTTTCTTACAATGAACTCTCCCACAAGCAGCTGATCGATGGTTTGTCGGATTTCTGCCTTGGTCTGCATTTTCAGCTTGTTGTACTGCCTCCTTGCAGCCTCTGCCACTCTCAGCTCCAGTTCTGACTGATACCCAAAACCTGGGTATGAAAGACAAACAGTTTTAAACAGTCTCAAACTCAGTCAACTCCGCTTGTAATTGCATATCACATGACCACTCACTTGCAGAACACATATTTGTTGTCAGTGCTTGTAAAAAATACTACAGAGGAAAACCAGCAAGGTATAAAATCCACTTTAAATGTACTTACCCGAGGTGTGAATTCTTCCCTTATAAAAGAATTCGATCACTTCTTTTATAGCTTGCGGGTTGTAGATTATGTTCAGTGGACTAGTGTTTACTTCCAGTCTTCTCTCAAACTTACACCTCACAGGGTTACGCTCGTAAATCATCTCAAACACTGGGCATGATAAGCATTCCACATTGCATCCTGACAGAAACATAACAAAGTGTTTTCAAGTCTATATGTTAAAAAAGAAAATAGCCATTGAAATCTGGTAGTAATAATGCAATAAAAGCACAGTTCCCTCTATAATGGATTACACAGCAGCGGGTAATACATTTCATCACAGCAGGTGTCTTTCTGAAAGTGCTGTAACTAAGTTTAAGCATACAATCCCTCTGTGGTCATTTTCTTCAATACCATGTGCCAACACAGAACAGAACAGCAACCTGAACTCTACTCTCACATAGGTTGATTTTCTTGTTAACAGCTTATGACTCTAAATATCATGGCTCCTGTGAAAAACAAAGCCTCAAATTAAAAGTACTTGATTATAACTCTCTCAAACATGCACCTTAAAGCAGATATCTTGTAAGCTGGAGAGAAAATGGTGTCTCACTAATTTAGAAGATCTTCATTTAGCCTGGAAAAATAGTTCGTTGCTCAACAAAAAAAATAAATGACTAAATAAAAACCCTCCGTAAACATCTTACCATTTATCACTGATTGAAATAAATAAGAACAACCCTAGGTTTCTCTCAGCACCGTAGCTAGGCTGACAAAAAGTCGGAGCGCTGTTGAGCCAAGCAATCCTTTAAATCTTAACTAGCAACCTCAAATAGTAATGGCTTTATACATTTATTCACAAATATAAATTTGCTCTTTAGAGAAAAAGTTACTCATAACCATCTCACAGACGTAACATTCAATTCAGTTCAACAACAGCCGCCTCAAGGCTGCCTCTCTCATAGAGAGACCCCCCTATGAGCAAGTGTTTTGGTGACAGTGAGAAGGAAAAACTCCCTTTTAACAGGAAGAAACCTCCAGCAGAACCAGGCTCAGGGAGGGGCGGCCATCTGCCATGACCGGTTGGGGTGAGAGGAGAAAGACAGGAGAAAGACAGGACAAAGACGTGCTGTGGAAGAGAGACAGAGATTAATAATAATTAATGCAGAGTGGTGTATAAACAGTATAAACACAGTGAGTGAAAAAGGTGACTGAAGAAGAAACACTCAGTGCATTGTGGGAATCCCCCAGCAGCCTAGACCTATTGCAGAGTAACTAAGAGAGGATTCAGGGTCACCTGATCCAGTTCTAACTATATGCTTTATCAAAATAGAAGACAGATATGATTCAGACCACTGTAGCACAGTACCGTTAATACCTACAGCATGCTCGAATCGCTGTAATAAAATATTATGGTGAACAGTATCAAACACTGCACTGAGGTCTAGCAGGACAAGCACAGAGATGAGTCCACACTCAGAGACCATATTCTGTACTGTGATGAGCTCTGACTGAAACTCTTCAAATAAACCATTCCTCTGCAGATGATCAGTTAGCTGTTTTGTCTTTCGAGAATTTTTTAGATAAAAAGAAGGTTGGAAACTGGCATGTAATTAGCTAAGATGGAAGGGTCAAGTGATGGGTTTTTAGTAACGGTTTAACTACGGCCAGCTTGAAGGCCTTTGGTACATTTGGTACACAGCAGATTAATCGAAATAGGCTGATCATATTTAAGATCAAAACATTAATTAATGGTAGGACTTCTTTGTGCAGTCTTCCTCCTAGAAGACTGAAGAAATTCAAGAAGTCATTCCTAGTTAAGGTTAAAGGAATGCTGGGCACAACAGAGCTCTGACTTTTTGTCAGCCTGGCTACAGTGCTGAAGAGAAACCTGGGTTTGCTTTTCTTTTCTCTAATTAGTGATGAATACTAAGATATTCTAACTTTACAGTGTACATTTGAGAGTTATGCCACACACCCCTCCTGCACGTATTGCTTTCACCGATGGCCAGGGTCAAAGACAAACAAGAAGACTCGACTCAGGCAAATCTGCTGGACCAGACGGGGCAAGTCCCTGTGTCCTCAAGTGCTGTGGAGGACGCCATGCCTCGTTCCTCTAACAAAGACGCCGTGTCCCAGTGGCCCCCAATCATCTACATTCAATTG
>VVHJ01037309.1:0-33861 GCA_015107715.1 Tylochromis polylepis | reverse complement strand
CATGCTACCACTAGAGTGAAATCAGCGCCAGCATTCAAAAGTGACCAAAACATCATCCAGAAAGCATAGGTACTGAGAAGTGGTCTGTGGTCACCACCTGCAGAACCACTCCTTTATTGGGGATGTCTTGCTGATTGCCTATAATTTCCACCTGTTGTCTATTCCATTTGCACAACAGCATGTGAAACTGATTGTCAGTCAGTGTTGCTTCCTAAGTGGACAGTTTGATTTCACAGAAGTGTGACTGACTTGGAGTTACATTGTGTTGTTTAAGTGTTCCCTTTATTTTTTTGAGCAGTGTACTTATTTGGAAAACTGGTGATGTGTTCAATGTTCATTTTTCATATTTCTACTTCTTTTCATCCAATGCCTAGTGTCACTAATCTAGACCTAGCTTGGTGATGGTATGATCAGCATTAGGACTGAAAAATATGTAAAGGGAAAAAAATGGTGCATTTACTCCAATAATTAATTAACCAAGAAGTGTCACAAGTGGAAAGTCGGGGGGGTTTCTTTTTAGCTTAAATGTAACTTGGTTCATTAGCTAAAATGTGTAATCTTACTGAGAATTTTGGTTGGACCTTTCACTTGAGAAAGCATCAAGTCAAAAAGAAAACTGTTGCTGCTCACAAAGTAGGAAATGCATATAGACAGTTATCGTAGCATTTCTAAGAACTGGACTGAGAAGTATCACAGTACAGAACAAGCCTTGCAGAGATGCCGGAACAAATGGCAAGACAAGGTTATCAACTAAAATTAAACTCAAAACTAAAACTATGAATGACTTTGGTGAGTCAGGGATTGTAGCGTCAAAGAAGACAGTCACTAGAACCCTTCACAGGAATGCACTATGAGGTTCCAGAAAGAAAAAAGTGCAGAACCTCTGCAGAAGAGAAACTTTCAAGCCAGTCCTTGAAGGAGTATGTCCTTAGTATGATAAAGTTGCAGCCAAACTGGGTCTGGGCCACTTTGTCTTCCAGCATGACAACGACCCAAAACATATATCACTCCTGGTGAAGAAATACCTCCAGAAGACCAAAGTGAACATTATCGAATGGCCTGCACGAAGCAAATAGACTAAACAATTGACAATTATTGTCACTGAGGCTAATATTTTTGAGACTGGTTGTTTTTTTGTGAAATAATTTTGTTTCAATGCATAGAGTAAAATAATGTAAACATCCAAAATACAATTAGGATATTTATAAATGCAGTGTTAAAAATTCCTTGCTCTGTTCAAAAAATTTTAAATTTTTCACTTACTTTGATTTAAGCCCATCAGGGTCCAAAGTGAACAAATCACTGTGTAAACCAGTTATTGACTCATCAACTTTTGCTGACCTAGAGAAAGTGCTTTCGTTTGTTTTGGGGTTTCTTTCACCCTTTTGGGAAAGCATTTTATTAGAAGAGCAGGTGGGTTTTTTAATTACTGAGTTAATCTATTCTAATAAGTGAACACAATACTGCAGTCATTAGCTCTCTTATCTCACAGCAAGAAATCCCTATTGTGTACTCTGTCTCATACCCAGTGTCTGCTGCAATAGCTCTCTCCATAATTGGATAAATAATTAAGAAAATTAAGCCAAAATGATCTCCCACCACCAGTATCATTTCCTCCAGGAAATACACAGTGACACAGTCCTTCAATAACTGATGAATTTATTCCCTCAGTGGCACTTTGACATCACCAAGCGTTTTTAAATCCACTGTCAAACTGTATACATAATAATAAATAATAATGTACAAAATAAACATGCACGTATATCACACAGACTGTACAAACTGTTATAAATATGGACAACGCAACATAGCACAACCACTTCTTTTTCTTTTAGCTGCTCCCTTTAGGGGTCACCACAGCAGATCTGCCTCCATTTCTCTGCCACAGCAAGCCTGCATGTCCTCCTCACTGCATCTATAAACTTTTACTGAGGTCTTCCTCCTCCTCCATTTTCAACATCTGTTGGCCAGTAGATCCACTGTCTCTCCCGTGCACGTCTCCAAACCATGTGAGCCTTGCCTTTACTTATTTTTATTTATGTTCATCCTAGTCACTCCCAGTAAAAGATTTTAGCATTTTTTTTTAACTCTGCCACCTCCAGTTCTGGCTCCTGTTATTTGTGTCTTTTTGTTAACTTCACCATCGCCAAACCAAACCAGATCATCTGAGTCACAGAAGATGACTCACATCTCACCCTATTCTTGCACTGACTTCTGTCACACCAGTCTTCTGCACATTCTCCTTTTTCACATCCATGAAACTTCTATGTGGTCTTCCTCTTTTCCTGGTCCTTGGCAGCTCCATCTTCAACATTAAACTAAGAGCCAGATTTCAATAATAATAATAATAAGAAGAAGAATAACAATAAGAATAATTGAGCTTATTATTATGTAAGCTTATGTAAACTCTCTTGCTTACATAATTTACTCTGGGATTAATAAAATATTCTGATTAACTATTGTTGTAGCCCATTTGCAGACTTACATGCACCTACACATAATCCATCTGATCAAACCCATGTACAGTCATAAACATACATAAACAATTCAATACTTAATTTACAGGAGAGTAAGAAAACAGGGACTAGTAAAAAGAAATGCATTGTCCTTATACTTCTAATATCCATCTCTAAATCTTAAAAAAAAAGATGGTATTTCCTCCATCATAATAATAACATTGTTCAGGTTTGAGGTTGATCTCTCTACACCCACACCTAGAGCTTTGTCTGGTTTAGCCAAGTGGTAGAAGGCTTCCACTTTGGTGGTCTCAGAATCTCATCAGTAGTTTTTGCGGACGACGTGCTTCTTCATCACGTAGTGTCCTCCAGCTCGTACTGGGATTGTTTGCAGCTGAGGTTTAAGCGGTGAGATTGGGTCAGGAGGATCAGGAGTGAACTCATTTGCAGAGACCAGTTATTCCTCCACATACAAGCCAGTTGCCAGTATGACCCAGTTATGGTGATTCAGGCATCTGAGTAGGATGCCTCCTGGGCACCTCCTGGGTAGGGTGTTCTGGGCATACCCGACACTCATTGGAGGAAAGCCCAATGATAAATTTTTTTTTAATTGATTATCTCCCATCTTGCTTATCACTGCACCTTAGTTTTCTTCATATCCTACATTTCATTTTTAACCACATAAGTGCTTCACTAATCACATGAAGAGGCTTATTTGGCTCTAACTGAAGATTTGTCCACACACTCATGCAATCTTGTGTATGCTCCACAGTAATATGCATCAGGCTTGGTATCCAAACTGCACACAGGCATAAAAGATCTTTTTTTGTTGTTGTTCTTTATATACATTTGCATTTACAATGCAAAGATTTTTCATCTTAATTTTTTTATTTAAAAAAAATCTTTACAGATAACTAAATATCATGTTCTGTAGCAAATCAGTTGTGAATAGTCTGGACGAATCAGGAAAACAGTTCGTCTCTTGAAATGCTGAGATAAACAGAAACGGCTGTATTTTAGAGGTTTCAGATCAAGTGAGCGTAACGTGCGGTACACTGAACAGGAGTTGCTGTCATATGAGACAATGGGCAATACATGTGAGAATTTTTGATTCGTACTGGATGTTACTGGGTCATCATGAACTTACTGTCTTGATGCATGCTCAATCATCCAGGTAAGTAAATCCCAAAAAGTTGATTTTGTTCATCTGGACGTCCCATTTTCAGTGGGAAAAACATTTCGTCGCTCATCCAAGTGACTTCTTCAGTCTCAGCTGACTGCAGGTTTCCCCAGCCTTATAAACAGTACCATTCACAGAGAGCTGGGAAATGGCTGCAAATGGCTTGCAGACTGAAGGAAGTCACTTGGATGAGTGATGAAACATTTCTCCCACTGAAAACACTACGTCCAGATGAACAGAATCAACCTTTTGGGATCTACTTACCTGGATGATTGAGCATGCATCAAGACATTTTAACCCACTTTGGCAAGGACTGCCTGAAGCTTGTATGTCAGGATGAGCAAACAGCACGTAAATTCACACATTCTTAGGAACCCAAATGTTTCTTCCACTGAAATGATGAACAGAATCAACCTTTTGGTATCCACTGCTTACTCTGACAATGTACCAGAGACATTTACTTTTTAAAGCATAGCACTGTATATGTAGATGATCCTCCTAATAAAGAGTCTCAGAGTTTCTGGCTTTTGTATTCTCAGTTCAGGTCAGTATCGGTGTGGACCATTCTCAATAGATGTAAAAATATGCAAGTTTCAAAGTGTATCTTCAAGATGCTCTGTGGTCTTTGATTTCTATGGTAAATGTTTGATCTAGTTAAAGAGTAATGCACTGCTCTCATACCTTCCTTTCAAATGGAACTAACAGTCACTGGTGAACTCAGAACAGTTACTATTTGGAAACTGACTTCAAAGGAATAGACAATACTGACAATGACAAAGTCATTCACATCATTAAGGAATGTACTGCTTGAGTCATGGTCATTATCATAAGAATACTCTAGAATCAGAGAGATCAATCAACAGTCTCAAAGCATAAGTACTCCCTTCCCGCAACTCCTTTCTTTCCTCTGATGGCTCTGTTGTCAATCTACCAGCTGCAAAAATGGAAAGTGCCCTCAAAGAGCATAATCCTTGAGGTCTGTGCAGTACATTAAGTGGAAGTTGGCTGCTGGAGCCTTGCATACGATTGACTCTGGAATCGTATGTCTTCAGCTGTCATTCCAAGTGTGGTTTGACAGGTGAACATCCAATGACCGCTCATCTGTCGGATGCCCTGGTGTAATGCCACCACTGGACGCTGGAGTGACGAATCACGCTTCTCTGTCTTGCAATCTGATGGATGAGTCTGGGTTTGGCGGTTGTCAAGAGAACGATACTTGTGTAAAGTTTGGTGGAAAGGGGATTATGGTGTGCGGTTGTTTTCAGGAGTTGGGTTCGGCCCCTTAGTTCCAGTGAAGGGAACTCTTAATGCTTCAGCATACCAAGACATTTTGGGCAATTTCATGCTCCCAACTTTGTGGGAACAGTTTGGGGATAGCCCCTGTATTCCAACATGCAAACTAGTGCACAAAGCAATGTCCATATAGACACGGATAAGCGGGTTTGATGTGGAAGAACTTGACTGGCCTGCACAGAATCCTTTGTGATGTTCAACAGCAGGTCAGATTTGCTGTTAGACCCCACTTCCAGTCTTTATGCTAAGTGAGGCTAATTATCTCCTGCTCATCTCATCATGGCAGCCTCTATGGTCAAAGTACTGGCCGATCATGCTCTAGATCTGTATCTGCCTGTCCTCCTTATGAAAACTCTCATGGAAAGACATCTGTGGGAAATGTCCATCTAAGTGATAGTTATTTGGCATCCCGATGAAAAACGGCCTTCTAGAAGCTCAGTTTGACGCACACAGACTATCCTTACCTTGGTCCAACAGTTCTCAGGTTCTGGGCAGCATTGTGTCCATTGTTGGCAATGCCGATCAAAGAATGCATGCTGTTTTGGTGGGGAAGATCTTCCTGGGAAGGCAGATTAAACAAGTTATTACAAAGTAATGGCTTAATTTGGAACCACAGTGGTTAGTTTGTTTTACTCATTATCTACTCACTCTTCACCAGATAAATCTTTATTTGTATATACGCCAACAATATAGACAGTGTTAACCTCCTAAGCTCTAATCTAAGGCCAGATTTAATAACCTCTGTCTCTATTCATAAGAGAAGCTAAATAATTAATAGAGTAATAGCACTTAGTGTGGTAGTTGGTAGTTCTTAATGTGCACTCCTGTCTTCTATATGGTCTAAGCCTGCAGCAGAGAGGATCTCTTCTATAGATGACCACCACCATCACCATCAGGATCACCAAACAAAACACTACAAAGAGGCTTAGGACAGAGACAGAACAACACAGTGTTACTGTTTCAGCAGGAAAAGAGCTGTAATATAGTTCATGTAGTGCACACAGCCATTTGGTACAACCAAGTTATTTACAATGTGCTCTTCCTAAATATTGATCCTACAGACTTCTGCTTGTAAATTTTAGTTGATCCAGTTCTCTTCATTTATATTTAAAGATCTTGTGTTTTCATAAATGTATTAGTTGTACATGTAGTACATAAATGTAGTGAAATTAAACTATAAATAAAAATATTAAAATCTCATAGTACATGATTTAAATTATAAGCCAAAAGAATATGGAAGCATTAAAAGAAACCAACTGCTATGTAAACATGCAATGTAGAAGAAGGATTATATTGATGTATCGTTACATTAAACTTTGTAATGTTATACACAGTGACGCCAAAGCAGCCTCAGGGTGTCTCAAGCTTGTGTGCTTTTAGTGCTAATCCCAAACCCAGATAAATGGAAGCGTTGAGTCGCGGTTGTGTCAAGGGTGCAAAATCAAACATACGGATTCATCTGCTGTGGCAACCCCTCGGGAAATAAGGCAGGAGGAGGTGAAAGTATCATTTCAATGTTGTACAGGCTGACCTGGAGATAATTTTGGCTATTTTCCTAACAATGATGTGACTCGTATGCTATGGCTCTTGGTTGAGATCTGTGGAAAAGAAATAAAACGGAATATATAGACTGAATAAACCATTTGGGGTGGATATTTAGAACACATGTATGTGTTCTCATCACTGCACACGTGGGGGGAAAAAAATGATTAAACACAGCAAGGCAAAAATGGTTTTGTTCTACAAAAATATTCCGTTTCCATTTTTTACTCAAAATATGAATCATAATATTAATTCCACTGAATCTGTTGTGATAAATTGCGTTATCCCTGACACACACAGAACGTTGGGATTTCAGCACAGCCTCTTCTCTCCTCTGCATACAGACAGTTTAATAATCATGGAAAAGTCCAGAAAGATAGCAGAGATCTGATATTAGGGTTATTTCTTTTCAAGAAGTAAGTTACGAACTAGATTTTCCAAGTTCAGAAAGATTGTTGCCAGCTTAAACTGTCAGACATGACCCACACCCCCCCACCCCTACCCAAACTCTCAAACAAAACCAGAGAAAAGGATACTCGAAGTGCTGACCAATAAACATAACACCATCTTCATAATCAGGCCCCATTTTTTATTAAGGCCCTCACAGTATCTGTAATCGAACCACGGCAGACTCAACGACGTTTACATGCTTTTCAGCATCTCTTTATCACACCGACGGTTGCTGCTTACACACTCACAGGCTACAGCTGTAGCTTTCCAGCTCGCAGCTCACTCTCCGCCAACAACAACAATAACCCAGGAGTTAGCCCACACTTTAAGCCGGCGAGGCGTGATTGCAGATGCCGCTCAGGTGCGTCTGCCTCTCCTGCAGCGGCACCGCAGACCACTCCCCGCCACAGTATCATATCACAGTAGAGAACTTGGATCTCAGAATACAGCTTTATTTGTGGTTCCTAGAGCATATATTTTGTGGAACCAGCTCCCTGTTTGGATTTGGGGGACAGACACCCTCTCTACTTTTAAGATTAGGCTTAAAGCTTTCCTTTTGAAAAAAGCATATAGTTAGGGCTGGATCAGCTGGCCCTGACCCTCTCCTTAGTTACTAGGGAGAGTAGTAGTAGGTCTAGACTACTGGGAGCTTCCCATGGTGCAAGAGTATTTCTTCTTCACTCACCTTTTTTCAGTCACTGTGTATTTAGCACTTCTTATTTATATTTATATTTTTTATCTGAGTGTCTGATCTGATCGTATGTCTCGCGCGAAGTATTTCCTAATGTTGTAAATCTGCTCAACATTTGGCAATGAAAGCCCTTCTGATCTGATCTGATTTATATACCACCTTACATTTAAACATCACTTATTAATCTCTCTCTGAGTTACAGTCTGTCTTTTGTCCTGTCTTCCTCCCACTCACCCCAACCAATGAGGGTCTGCCCCTCCCTGAAACTAGTTCTTCTACTTAAAAGTTTTTCCTTCCCACTGTTGTGGGGTGGCTGTAGCTCAGGAGGTAGAGAGCACAGAACAGAAATTAACTGAACTGAGCTGTTTTTTCCTCAGCTATGTGCAAACAATGAGCAACTGCTCTCTGTTGAATCTATTGACTAAAAGTGAAATGTCAGTGAAAATACAACCATTAATGAATCCATGTTACTCTGTTAGATTAATGCCTGACTGTTGCAATGTGCTATTAAAATAGGCTCACGTCACCCATAAATGACAACAACAGAGACAGCTTGTCATCTGATGGTAAGTAATGTTTTGTGTTCTTCTGCATATCATCAGCTGTTCCACACACGCTTCAGGTTCATACAGTGGAACAGTTTGTAATGAGGCTTATGCATAAGTTCAATAACAAAGCTCTATGGTCTCACATCTGTCTGCAGTGTTAGGCATGACAGTATATTAAGTAATCCAAAATATTCAGCATATGTTACAAACTACATTTTGGGGCATGTAATCTGTAGTGGAATACATTTTAAAAGTAACCTTCCCAACACTGTCTGTCTGCTCTGAGATGTTGCCGGCTAAATCTAAGCTTCACATCATTTCCACTTTCCCATGCTGTCAAGCTGTTTGTGACATCCCTGGTCTAGTCCAATCATTTTCTCCCGGCCTTCTTCAGGCCAATCAGCATTCGTGCCACGTGCTTTAAATCTCACTGCTCATCTGTCATTCTCCTTTGCGGACACCTTTGTGCAACCCACCTCCTCCCCATCACCACTTCTCATCACTCAGGCGTCATTTAAGCCACCATCTTCATCTCCACCACCAGCGTCTAGACTCTGAGGGGTCCTTCTCTTAATCCTTATCACAGCTGGGGTTCTGTTCCACCGAGACGGGCCATTGGAGTCCTACCATCAAATACCTCTATCCAAATTCTCTACATCAATAAATCATGTTCATTCTTTCTAATGATCTCTCCTTATTGAAATAATATAGCTCTCCTCTGGATAAATCCCACACGCCATCCAAGTTTTAATCCTCAGAACCTTTTGCACTGTGCCCATCGATTATATCAGAAAAATTATCCCTTAAATCAAAACCATATTGATTCTCCTTCATTCTCCTCTCGTGCTGTTTTCAGAGGGAAACATATGTTGAAACCTGAGCTTACACTGGATTATTTGGCTAGTAGGACTTCCACTCTCTTCCTTACATTCCCTCATCAGGTCTGCTGAATTTTGAGCAGCTAATATGTGCCGCTCTGGGCAGAACGCTGGTTATTTCTGAAGTGAATAGGCTGCATCTTGGTAAATAAATTATAGTGCATTATTAGTGCACTCTAAGTGCACTGCACTCAGTGTGATACTGCATATTGCAATTTTTTGCAATATCGCAATAATTTGTGATATTTGTGATACTTATTTCCTCCTCTAGGATTTCTATAAATGCAGTAACCGTCACTGAACTGAAATAAAAATTAATTTATGATAATCTCAGAGCCTACAATACAAAAACAAACCTTATTAGCTGATTATACTTAAGTGGAACCTTAAATAGTCTTATATAAATTTATGTTCTTCAGGGAAGGCAACAACTTTTTTTTTTTCAGCAGTTACAACTAACATTTACACGTTCTGCGCCGAGTCATTTATTATGTTGATTGTCTTCATGAATGAACTCAGGGCCATCACAATCAATTACGGGATGGCATTTTCTCCTCTCCTTTCATAAGGGATGAAATGAATTAATAATAATAACAATAATAATAATTTTCAACTACTTTAACAGAATTTCCCAAATATGGGCTAAATAAACCATTTCTTATCTTATCCTATCTTATTGTTATTTCTACTAAAACAACTATGCTTAAACTGAACATACATGAGTCTCCGTTTTTTTTTTTTTTTTAGATCATTGTTTTGGAAATATACACAGAAATCAAAAGCACTGGGTAAAATAAATCATGTCAAACTTTATAGAACGAATATCTGAACTGCTGAAAGAAAAACCACAACAACAACAACAAAAGTGACAAGACTGCAAGGCCCTCCAAAGGACTCGGGTCCTGTCCTGAAGCTGGCCCAAGAGAACGCAGAAAACATTGCTCAGTACTTGACTGCAGCCTTTCCATCCTTACGACCCCACTTTCTCTCCCATTGCTCCCATTCAATCCTTCTCGGTCCATCCTCCTACCGCTCATGCAGCGTGATGTGCGTGAATGATCACGACATACCATCATGTGAAATGATGTAGGCAGAAGCCCACAGACTGTGATTCACTCTAAAGGAGGAGCCTGTTAAACAGCGTGGAGTGCTCGGAGAAGAGAAGAGAAGAAGAGAAGAGAAGAGAAAAGCGAGCTGAGGGCTGTGAGGCGACGAGAGGTCGGCTGAAGTGAGAGTGCGAGGTTTACCAGCTTTTTATTTATTCCCTCCGGAATCCTCGACTCTGTCATAAAGAAGCCTGCGAAGTGAAGGACTCTCAGGATGGAGCGGATGGAGTCAATGGAGCCGATCTCGGCATACTACACCACGGCTTACCCGGAGATCCAACCAGACAGTACTTACGGATCCAGAGAGACAACCGAGAGCCAGGCAATGACTCCATCACCTCCAACATATGACGAGGAGTTTGTGCATAAGGTACGACCATATGGTCATCATGACACAACAACAGGTTTCATAGCCAGGACCACTTTTATGCACTTACTTGTACCATTTAAACGCTGTGCTTTTTGTCTTCATTTTTATGCTTCTGGGGCTTCTTTTTTTATTCACTGGTGAAATGTGAGGAAACGCTTCGCTCACGTGGTGCTGATTTACACTTGGATGCAATTTATAGTTGGTCTGTTTCCAGCCCTAATGTGTGTCAAATCACATAATTCCTTCTGAGATGAGCTGTCAGCTTACAAGAATGTCCCTCTTCACATATGAGCTGATTACTTCCTGCTGTCAGGGGGGAAAGCTTTAAAAGAGGTCACTTTCTTTGAAAAAATGTCTTAACCAAATGCCAAATTCCCAAAGCAGTGCTCACATTTAGGTGTTGACCACCAAAAATTGCTGTAGAATGAAATCAAATTTCAAATTCGAATTTTAATTGACAAGTATACTTACGCTTTCTCCTTACTGTGACCCAAAGCTCAAATAACCTATAAATACAACAGTAAATACATAAATTCTATTTATTTTTGGAGCCTTAAATTCTATAACTCGTACACAAACACACTAAGATGTCGCAGTCCTGTTTTGACTGTTGTCCCAAAGACTGTATAATATGGCCATTTAAAAAGTTTCGTGATTCCTAAAGTTTTAGAGCTCTCACAGCAAGCAGTTAAATCAAGGCTAAATCAGCTCCATTAATGTCTGGATTTAAAGAGCAGACTCCAGTGAACCACTGAATCTCTCCTAGTGCTCCCATTTGACCTCACTGTTGATGGAACAAAGATAAAAGAGGATCTCCCTTTAGGCTTCAGTGAAATGTCACATTATATTTCAGAACTGTGTTGCAAAAACATTTCCCTTCAGTCTGGAGGAGTCATGTCATTCAAATGGCATATCTTTCTTCTGATATACATCTGGCCTTCAGCCTGCAACGCTCTAATTCTCTCTTTTTAGATATAACAGCTGAGCAGAATTAGCATATCAATACTCTGATTCAACTGATAAGATATAAACTGTAAAATATAAACTGTGCAGTAAAGTCGAAAATGTATTCCCTTTAACTAGTTGCCTTCAATTGCCTTAGAAACTTATTATTGTCTTACTACTTATTTATGTCTTTACTATTGATGTTTGCACACGTAAATGTCGCAAATCATTGGGTGCACCCTTGGTTTAGGTTTAGGGTTATTGGTAAGGTTAGGCATACATTGATTATGTTTAAGGTTATAGAGAGAGTCTCTGGGAAATTAACAGAATCCAATTCGCTTCAGCCCCCTGAAGTCAACAGGCATGTGTATGTGTCATGTTAGCGTGGAATGTGATTGGTTGGGACCAAAATGGAGACTCCAAAGGAAAGAAAAATTAAACATAAAATGAATTAGAGTAGGCCATTGACTGACCTAGGTGGAAGCGCTGCTGCAGCACACCAAGCATTGATGTCTCCGCCAAGCTGGGCTGCAGAGGCGGTGATGGACAGCATTACGCAGGACCAGGCTTCCTCTTTGAAGATGGTGGAACTAGCGGGCTCAGACAAGCCTGTCTTTTAAATGCAATTCAGAGTTTCCTTACATAGACTTGGGCTGGGAACCCAGATGCATTGTATAAACAATCTATTTACCACAGAACAACTTTTTTGTGCCTCTTTTGTAAGTTTAGTTGTCACTAACCAGCTAGTTCCTGCCTGTCATGTCTGGTGTTTCACTACAGGCATGCTGATCAGGTTGCTATTGTGGTGGTCCTTGATATCACTGAGCTGTCCTAAGTCTCCTGCAGTAAGAGATGCTCCAATGCCATTGTCTTGACCTGTAGCTGGTGACAGTCTTTTTTTCTGTTCTAAATATTTGAGGCAATGGTCCACTTTAAACAGAAGCCACCACTATGCTGAGCTCAATGAGGCTGCAGAGCAGAAAAAGGACCATCAGCAGCTGTAGTTCAAGACAGTAGCTGAAGTTTGTCTGCTGCATGAGGAACTTATTGGAGAAGCAGCTGATTATTGTTCAAACAGCACAATTCTAATTTGTGAAATTGAAAATGAAATAACTTTTTTATTTAATGTATATTTAATATTTTTATTTTAAGAAAAGTCTGGATGTACCTCTCTACTGTTCTCATGCATGTGCACACAAATGCGCATGTGTCCTGAATCACTGCCATTACAAATACATTCTGTATAAATACATGGCAGTTTATAGATGCACTACCAGCTATAAGGCCTTACGCAGGAACATTTGTGATTTTACTAATAATTTCAAATGAATTTCACTGATAAAGAGGCTGTGAATACTTGAGTAAAAAAGATATTTAAGTATTTAATTTGTAATAAATTTACTCCCAAACACTCCAAAGACCATTATCACTGTCATAGGGTGGATTTTGTGTGTAGATTTACTCGGCATTGTTTGGTAAAGGGCTGTAAAGGGCTAAGGAATGCAGTGTGACAGTGAGAGTCCTCACAAAGATAGATGTAATACTAACATGTGACTGTTATATTAGCTCACACATATACACACCACACACAGATTTGTAGTGTTAGGGAAGCAGGTGCACTGTAAGGGGACATATTCTAAGAATACTACATGTTCTTTGTGTCTAAATCAAGAAGAGTAATTTCACATGAACATGAAAAAGTCAGTCTGGCCTTTTTGCCCCTCCTTTGCCAATTATTACCCTGCTTTTGTACTCGCTCTTCTCGGGCTTTCACTCTGCCTTACCTTTTCCTTCCAGGAGGAGTTATAATTACACAACAAAAAAAGGGCTTTTTACGTGCTCTTTGGTGAGGCCAGTAGTTACACATGAAGCTGAAATGATTACAGTTTGTTTGTGGCTTCAGCTCTGTTATTAATTCTCCCTTCAATACCCACAATTGTCCCAGATGACATTTTTAATAAAGTCAACCTAATATTGCTTTTGTAATATTTTGGAAAGATTAGTTTAGAGACATCTTTGCAGACACAGTTGTTTTGTATTTTTCTTACTGCCAATAAATCACATTATACCCACAAAAACATTGCATTCTTTTGTATCTCTCAGTGGTTTCCTGTTTTTTCCATTCTCTCCACGGCCCTCATCCAAAAGCTACATTTTTAAAGCTCCAAAGCACTTTTTTTTTTTCATTTAAACAAGTCTGTAAGTGTAGTAAAACCATGGTAGCTACCTGTCCACCACAAAAAAGCAGACATCATTAGCAACTAACTGGTTGAGCGTTTAGCTTAATAGTGGCGGACCAAAACAGAGCTAAAAAGATGGACTACAGGACTTTAATTTGTCTAAAAAACCCAGACACTTGATTGTACAGAGTGCAGTGCATATTGACTTTTAGTATTGGAAACAGTAACTTTATCTCCTGTTGTTCTGTGGTTTCAAACACCAGCTGTGCAGTATAACAAAGTTTAAATCAGTGGCAATATGGAAACTGTCAAGCTAAATTACATTCTGGTCAATATTGCACATGCTCCAGGAAGAGAAAAGTGACTTTTCAGAGAACTGTATCACTCTAAATTCACCCCATTCCCTAATGCTGTTACTCCAACAACTTGTAAAAAGACATCCCATACTTATTACCTCAATAACCTCCGCAGAAGCTCTTACTGAGGCTAGAACAGTAAGAAGGGAAATTTGCAGGCACTTAGCAATCTGCCTGTGAACCACAGAGATGAGAGAAATCTAATTCTTCTTTCTCTCTCGCACTACAACACATATACACAATATACATCATCAGTGTGTAATTCCCAAACATCTGTGGTGCATTCGCCTAATTACCTCCTGTCTCTAGAGGGGTTTCATGAGACAGTCTCACTTCTCAGCTAACTACGATTCAGTAGCATCACCACATGTACATGTGCAGTGAGTAAAGTAAAACGAGTATGTTTTTTTTCTCAGCACTAATTCCGTCTTCGCATGTACACATGGAGGCATTATGTTACATACGCTCAGTTATGTCCTGTAAAGAGGAAAGTGATACCGCTGAATCACAGTAGGATCAGATCAAAATATTTAAATAAATTATTGCCTTCTGATTTAGATGCAGTCAGTGGCTTATGTGACCACAGGCTGCATATAAAAGACAGATCTATATCCCAGATTCCAAAAAGTTGATCCTGTTCATCTGGATGTAGCGTTTTCAGTGGGAGAAACTTTTTGTCACTCATCCAAGTGACTTCTTCAGTCTCAGCTGACTGCAGGTTTCCCCAACCTTATAAACAGTACATTTGCATAATGACTGAAACCAGCACCACTGGAGAACAATGGGCTGTGAGGACAGTTATTTGATCATTAAAATGCAAATTGTCAATGGTCATGAGTACCATTCACAGAAAGCTGGGGAATGGCTGCAATCACAGCACTGTAAGACGATGAAAGACGTACCCTTAGGCCTCCTCCTCGATTCAGAGATGGCCTGTGTCTGTGGGGATGGTGTTCACTCTGTTTTGTAGCGTCTTGATGACACCCAGTTTGTGTTCCAGTGGATGATGAGAGTCAAACCTTAAATACTGATCCGTGTGCGTAGGTTATTACCAAGGGCAATTTTCCCGATATAACAAAGTATTTTATTCTATTTTATCTTATTCTATTCTATTGTTTTTTTCTTAATTTTTTACTGCTTTTAACTTGTACTGTCCACTTTCTGCCATGACCAAAAAATTTCCCACATGTGGGACTAATAAAGGTTTATCTTATCTTAGGTTTACAGTACACATCAGCTTTTAAATGTCCCCCATTACTGATGGAAATCTCACAGTCTAAGAAGGCTAGCCTGTCATTTTTCATGTCCTCCGTGGTGAACTTGATGTATTTTTCCACCGTGTTAATGTCGTCAGTGAACTGTGGTACATCCAGCACACCACTTCATACCTCTCTATGAAGTGGTGTGCTGGCGGATGTTATAAAATTTAACCTGCAGTCTTTCTAATGGCCATCAGGGGTAGACTTCCAGTTGGAGGAGTCTTTAGAAAAAGAGCCCTAATCAGGCATTAACTGGGTACCAGAAACTCAAAATAAGAGTCAATAGCAGAATAATCTGTTTGACGTTGGCAGAGATGATTTGGTTTTTGATGGGCACAACCCACATACTCAGCTCTGCTACTCAACCCGCAAATGCATTTTCCTCACAAATGTGGCACTGTTTAAGGACAAATAGACTTTTCAAAGGTATAAAATTTATTGCCAAGAAGACAACAAAGAAAAGCCAGACACAAATTTCCTTAGGTTTATGCTGTGAGTTTTACTGTGCAGCTCCCCACCTTTCAGCACACAGTAAACTTTGCAGCATAGGAAAAGCAGAATACATTTAAAACCTCTCTCTACAAGGTGTATTTCAAAGGAAGAATAAGGAAGTGAATTTGCTGGTGATGCCTGAGTAAAGCTGATATGAAAATTCATTGGATGACTGTTGAGGCAGTATCCATATTTAATCCAACACACTGAGATGTGACTCTTTTATAAAAATCCTCCATATGCTGAAATCAAATGAGGCTACAAAAGCTGCTTTAGCTTCTCAGCTCTAATCCTTTCCCCCATTCGCCTTGAGGCAAAATTGAGTTCAGCCGCTGCCTGGTTTATCTGATGAGTGTCATGCCTTCACTTTTTTCTTGATTTGTCTTGGTTCTGTACAAACTGCTCATCATCACATGGAGATTTATGCATTCTATCCCAATTTATGAACCACAAGGTGAACAAGACTACTTGATTTCTGACTTTCTATTAATTTAGAGTGAGATGGCATGCAACAGAAGTCACCTGCTATTAAGAAACCAGAAGCATTGCGTTTTAAACTCAGCACTTTAATGCCTAGGCCATTTATCATTCAGTGCAATTTTAAGGCAGGCCTACTTGTGCACATTTGACCAAGAGAGCTAATCCCATTTACTGTCTTTTCACACAATATTTGGTCACAATCATGAGTACTCCTGAGTTTTATCAAGACAGAACTGGCTGAAAGTTTTGATGCCTTTTTAAGACCACTTCATGAAATTTCCATGCTTACTAGACATCTAGTAAAGACCACTTCTGACAGTGCATCTGCATTTGAATCATAAAACAACTGTAGTGGATGCTCCAGCCCAGTAGCTCTTCTAGTATTCTACTCCCGGTGATTAATTGCCACTGCAGACAGTTAGTGCATGAAGTACATTGCTGAATGTGTATTAAGGTGAAATCTAAGGGTGTGAAGATGAAGGTTCTGTCATGAGAGTAAATAAATGGGAGTCTCTTTTTTTATGTCTAACTTTCTTTCTATAAACTTAATCAAGAGTTTTATTGTCTCAACCTGCCACTCTATAAAATGTATTTAGGTATAAATAAAGAACTACTCTGGTGCCACAGTGAGGAAAGAATGGGAATTTGGCAAAGAACAAAGGTTGGCGTTGATTTCAGCGCTGAGTTTCTTGAAGATGGCATTACCTTTGCCTTGCAAGGGGTAACAAAAATATTTACATATAGTTTATTCAAAACTTACATGTAGCCAGTACACCCTAACCTATGCTTAAACACATAAGGTTTAGCAAACTTAAGCCGTCTTGCCATTTTTTAAAGCTTTCAAGAACAGACTTTCAAACACAGGTCTTCTCATTGCCTATCTTTACAATGTACAATCCTTCTTTTAGTTGTCTCTTCCCAAACATAACCACATTTTACCTTCCTTACACAAATAATGATTGAAGAAATCCATAATTCTTGTGGCTTACTGCATTATTTACGGCGTTTTTCTTCTGGCAATAACATTTAGACTTTCACTACAGGATAAAATTTAGTAATTTGGCTGTCACAAGATAAAAGCCACATAGCATGCATCCAATCTCCCAGATCGCTCCTTTAAGAGAGCAGAGAACAGCTTGACTGTGTCGCACTTACTTAATCTGCCACAGTTGAAGGACACTTTGTGGGTGTGGAGGTGGTGGGTACCCATGGTGTGACTGAAATTAAAGCCCAGTAGACAATGAAATATTGACTGATGGTCCTGGTGACTAAGTTGGATGTGTGAATGCTGCCTTTCATTGATTTCATTGTCTTGAAGGCTATCTCCTTTGGCTTGTGAGTCATGTGGCAATAGTGGTACAATGCCAAGCTCTTATAAAAGAAAATATTTGTGCTGCTTGGAAACAGAAATGTCGACTGTGACACAGATGTTGACTCACAAGAAAATTATGAAATGATTGCAAGCATTCAACCATAAAGAGATTTTCAAGGCCGATTGAGACTGCTGCTACATGCAGCCAGGCCATTTTCTGCTGCTCCCTTATCACTAGGGGTCACCACAGCTTACTCCTCATATTTCATCTACCATGTACTTAGACCATACATTTAGAGGTAAGAAACTTAAATGTGGGATTTTATGTGTTTTCTTACAGACAATCCTGGTTGGGGACAGTGGTGTGGGGAAGACATCTCTGCTGGTGCAGTTTGATCAGGGCAAGTTCATCCCTGGCTCCTTTTCTGCCACAGTGGGCATTGGATTCACAGTGAGTGCATGGATGACTTTTTTTTTTTTTTAATTAAATAGGACAGGTTTTTATTTATCCATGTTTTTAGATTTGCCTCTGGTATTTCTGACATTAGCAGTGTCCTCCTTCCATATTGGTGGGAGGAGTCACAATGTCATTGTGTGAGAGGTGGGGTACACCCTGGACAGGTTTTCAGGTTTTTTTAAAATATATAATCTATAAATGAATACTTTTCATCCTCTTAAGAGTTGGCTCATTTTGATAAAAAGCTGATGATTCACATTTGCCACTCGGTGCCATTAAAATCAGTGCAGGAAAAGAGGTTGTAATGAGCACAGGCAGTATCAAAGATGGATATAGCTACTGTGGTGTCACTCATTAGTTTGTAAGTTCCTATTATCAAGCCTCAAGATGACCCGTTTTATCTTGGTGTTTTGAAACCAGATGTGATGAGAAATGGATGGTTCTGCCTGTGAAACCTCATGCTCATTGGCTAATGACTTGTGATTGAAAAGTAATTCACCAGTTGAGTATCCTCCTTGTTAAATTTATCACTTGACTGATGAAAATTTTAAAAACGGGCTAAGTATTTTATTCAATATAGGATGTCAGGTCCAGGGGAAACATTTTCCTATAGTCATAGAACTTAGAGGTCTTTTTGCACCTACAGGTATTCCTTTTCAGGCCTGAAAGCTACATCCGTCTTTAATACTATCTACATTAATGACATGAGAATGTAATAAAACCACCCCACTGTAATCTTAAATGGTGAAACTTAGAAATATGTTGGAAATATGGTCAGTTTTTTTTAAGTGGCTCACACAATTCTGAAGTTTGCAACTATTTAATATAGTATTAAATGAAGCAAGTAGGAGGGTTTTCTTTTCCCTAAGTTTCTATACATTGTGGCTTCTTTTTGCAACATGAGTCGCCCCCTGCTGACCATTAAAAGGAATGGAGGTTTAAGGTAGCTCTTACATTGGTTTCTTGGTTCTTGGAATGTCTCTCTTCAATTGGCATTGAGGTCTCATTAAACATATATTTCAAAATCTGAAGAAATAAAGCCACAACTATCTACAAGCATAGATACTTTGTACTTTGTACTTTGCATTTTTAATTTGTCCTACTAGTTATTAGTATTGTTCAAATGGGTCTTCTGTTTCCTCCTTCTCTCAGAATAAAGTGGTGACTGTGGATAACGTAAAGGTCAAACTGCAGGTCAGTAAGTAAATCAGTTCCAGTGCAAAGCTGATGTGCTTACACAATAGCACTCTATTTTTAGAGTACTGGCTGGTTTCCTCTTGGGCATCACCATTATAAGTGAAAATAATAAGTAGCCAAGTGGAAACAGGCCAGGTCTTTTCTGTTTCAGATATGGGACACAGCAGGACAGGAAAGGTTCAGAAGTGTGACACATGCGTATTACAGAGATGCACACGGTGAGGCGATATAAACCCTAATCCATATCACAGCATCACAGGTGTTACATAGAAATATGTTTCATTAGACACTAAATTTCCGTTGGTTCTCTTTCCGAAGCTTTGCTCCTGTTGTATGACATCACCAGCAAATCATCCTTTGACAACATTAGGGTAAGTCTGTGTTTGCACCCTGGAAAAATATGAAAATGTGCTACAATTAAAGATTTATGTATGTGTGTGTGTTTGTATGTCTCTTGCTTCAGGCATGGTTAACAGAGATCCATGAGTATGCACAGAGCAATGTAGTCATCATGTTGCTGGGCAACAAGGTAAGAAGGAATTGTTTGAGAGGCTTAGCATGTGGAGCAAAAAGTGCAAAAGAAGGATGTGATCTGTGGTGAAGAAAGAGCAGTTTCTGGATCAGGGCATGTTGTAAAGATAATGTAGTGTTTAATAACAAAATAGAAGAGTTATAACAAATTGATAGGGCTACTTTGGGTTCAAGTGTCAGGTTTAGGTATATGTAACAATATGAATGCAATGATGAAAATGTGAGTGAGTGTCACCACATCGTAGGTAGCTTAGTAGTAATGAAACTCAAAAACGCTATTAACTTATATATAACATACATAAGATGCAAATTTAATCAACTGTACAGTAACTGCACTACTTCAATCACTATGTGTATATAAAAGTATCTGAAATACCCGCAAACTACTATAAATGAGTTAGACTACTAGTTTTATTACATGCGCTACTCGTCAACATTGAATAATGGTAGCAAACACTGAAAATTCCACAAGATATGTTTACCTTTAGAAATAGCCTGATTGATTATCTTGTATATTATAAAGTCTAAAAAATGTACATACTCATAACTGTGCATGGTTTCGTTAAACTTTAAACAATTAGCTTTATCAAGATGTACATTGTTTCATAGAGCAAAGTATAGAATTCTAAGTATTAAATTATTTATTGTATAAGTAAATTTTGATAAGGCCCTCTTCTACATCTAAACTCAACTTTGCTCTTAGTAGTTTAAATGCATTTATTTTTCTGCACCAAGTCGTTCCTAAAATCCTAATGTGTCTTTATCAGGCCGACATGAGCAGTGACCGAGCAATCAGGAGAGATGAAGGAGAGAGGCTGGCCAGAGTGAGCATTTCATTTACTGCTATAAAAACACAACTGATGGCATTTATTTGGATACTTACTGTGTTGTGTTCTCTTTGTGTCTTTAGGAGTATTCAGTTCCTTTCATGGAAACAAGTGCCAAGACAGGGGTCAATGTAGATCTGGCCTTCACTGCTGTGGCCAAGTATGACACAGACGTCACACAGTAGCTTTTGAACAGTCCATATACTACAGATGCTTTTAACTAAATTTGGCTCCATGATTTGATTGCTGATGTAAGCTCATAGTGAAAAGTTAGCTTAATCTTGTTCAAATATATTATAAGAATTATCCAGACTGCTTATCCAACAGTTGTTTTGCAAAATGGTTACTTGCCAACTTACTACACCAGCTAACATGACATGTGATCGTTTTGTGTATAATCTCAAATGGTCCTGGTTTAAGCCAACAAGAAGTCATGTAATGGGACAAAACAAAGATGAATTATTATCATTTGCTTTTGCTTTGCTTTGCTTTTCTTCTTCTGTATCTATCTGCCACTAATTTTTAAAAGTTTTGATTATATTATATATATTTCAAAAAGTGTTTATGATCTATTGAGCAAAAGGGTCTTCATTTTCACTCGACAGTAGCAAAGCTGTTACTCACTGAATTTGAGGTTGTTTTTTCACATTGCTCAATTTTATCTCACAACGTTGCTGAACATAGTATATCATTTTCAGAAATTTACACGATTCATTATAGAGAAATATTTCAATCCCCTTAATATAACATAATACTATATAATTTAATGTATTTAGTGCAAGGGATTAATCCTTAATCCTTGCAGTCCCCACAAATTTTATGTCCCCTTCTTCCCCTGGAAGCTATAGGTCGTTCACTACTATTTTCACGATGCTACATGGTACAAGTGTTCAGTGCTTGCCATCTAAAGGTTTTCTTACCACAATATAGAATCCTTTACTGTAGAGCAAATTAAAAATGTTGAATAATTCTGTCAATATCACTATTATCTTCTAAAATATGCCTTGTTCTGTTCTTCAGGGAGTTGAAGCATCGGGCCATCCAGCACCCCAGTGAACCCAAGTTCCAGATTCATGAATATATTGAGGCACAGAAGGAGAAGTCAGGCTGCTGCAGCTACTTTTAAAACTTATCTCCCTACTCCTCCTCCCATAGCTCTGGGCGAACAGACTGTCAGAGACACATTACTGAGTGGGAGGAAGCCCTGTATCTCACTGCTGCTCACAAAATGTTACACTGCCATTCATTCAAGACTAAAAGCCAAACGTACATTAGTTGATTAACCATGCTACAGACCCACACAAGTTTTCTTTAGCTGAATACCTCCAGCTCTTCAGACATCAGTTTGCACTACTGATGCTTTCGAAAGTACATTCAAGGAAAGAGTAATTATTTATTTGATATGTAACAGAATATACCCTCAGGCTTTAAATTTTAACCCCTTTTTTAAATTAGATGATCACTATTAGTCTCTTGTATTTGTTTTATTAATGCAGTTGCAGTCAAGAGTTAGTAAGTATGGAAGCAGGAGCAAACGGCTACCCTGACCCTGTCACAAACCACCCACAACTCCATACCATGATTTTTCTCATTTGTTTAACCTGAACCATGCTAACAGACAGTTTATCTTAGCCTGTTAGCATGAGAACTTTTACTAATTTGGATTAAACACAGTACAACCAATGCTAAAGGAGCCTTTCATTTGGAGAATATTTGGTTATAAATCAAATTAAAAAACCTTTTCATGATATTTTACATGCATCTTCTATTTTTTAAATTGTATTTATTTATTTATTATTTATTTTTGCATAGTTTAGCATACTAAGCATATGGCACCCTACTAAATACACAGATATAAAATTGATATCAGTGTTATGCCTCACTGTTAATAAGTAATTATAATGTTATAATTATTTATATAAAACTTATTTTCTCTTGGTGAAGTTATGTGATTCATGTTTCTTTTGAACAGTTATTTTTGGTAATATTTTCCGTTGTTTCCTCACATGTGGACAGTAAGGTGCTAGACTGGTTAGCGCTTTCACCTCACAACAGCAAGTTTACTGGTTCAAGCCCTGGTTGCGAGCTTTCTGTGTAGAGTTTGCATGTTCTCCCTGTGCCTGTGTGATTTTTCTCATGCATATTGGGTTAACTGGTGTTTCTAAATTAACTGTAGACCATATGTAAGGTAGTTAAATTACTTGGAGTATGTAGAATAAAACATCAACATGCAGAGGAATGCATCTGTGAACTGTGTCTCTGGGAGGAGGATTACTGTGTAAGAGCAAACATTCAGTAGTAAGTACTTCAGTTGTTGTCTGTTATTTAGGGAGCTTTATGTACATACAGCATGAGGTGAATATTTTGATATGGTGTTATACTGTGCAAAAGTCTTGAGTCACCCTTCATAATAGTTGCAGCATCTCTGGGGAGGTCAAACCAAGTGTTCCATTGTCTTTTTTTCTATCCAGGTGTGCTTTTATTGTAAGTGAAGTGTGTTTGGGATCATTGTCATGCTGAAGAATTAGGCCATTGCCAATCTGCTGCTTTCCAGATGGTATTGAATGGTGGTTCAAACCATACTTATCTGCATCCATAATTTCATCAAATTTTGACAAGATCCCCAACATCACTGGGTGAAACACAGCCCCAAACCATGAAAGGGTCTCCACCTACAGATGGCTGTTGAAATTCAACATCTACTGGGAAGCCACTGAGCCAAATTTGGATTTATCACTGCATAAGATCTGTTACCACTGATTTTCAGTCAAGTTCTTGTGTAATTTGGCACAGGTAAGCCTTTTCTCTACCTGTCTCCATTCCTTAAGAATAGCCTGTTGACAGCCATCTTTCCTTGAGACCATTTCTGCACTGTAAGATCTAATGAGTTGCCAGTGCTTAAAAAAATTATGCAAACTTGTTGCCTTAGAAAAACTAATTACAGTTTATTAAAGATATACGCAGTACTTTGAATAATCTGATTTTTCTAAGAATGAATTAATGAAAACGTCAACTGATAAATATGTCAGTTGAAATGAATATTTAAGTTTTTAGCACTATATATAGTTTGTTTTTGCTCTACAGGCCAGTTTAAAGCTCAGCTGCACATGCATGCTGAACATGCATTTGAAAGTGCCTCCCTTCTTATTTTTGTATAAAAATACAATCAAATGAACAGTTAATTTGGGTAATCAGTTTTTAAATCAATGCTCAGGGTTGAATTTAGATCCTCTAAAAGATATTTTCACATCAATGCATTAAAGCTACATTAAATTTTTTGGTTCCTCTGAAGAGGAAAACAAACTGTTTTCATTCATCTCTTGGCAGTAACATGCAACTTAATGCTACACTGTGTTATTTGCTAACGTTGTAAGCTAGAGACGTTCTGTACAGAACATACAGGAGGTTTAACCAGAACCTTTGAAGTCTGAATTAAAAGAGTGGGAGTACAAGTTTTTGCTGACCAGAAAACCAAAACAAGCTGAAGAATGCTAACCCGCTACATAAATTAGAGGGGAAGTAGGGAGTGGTATTTCTCTATGTGTTCGTCCCTCCAGGTTGCACATTTTAAATAACACAAGTTAATATGTTCCTTTTTATATGACGTGATTGAGCTGTGCAACTTTAAGGAGATGTTGCTTTTGTGATATTTCTTTTGGACAGTAGTCTACAATGCTCTTCTGCAAATATTTCATACTGCTTGATGAGTGTATGTTTGCTGTGTTGCTAAGTCTGGACATTTCAGGTTTGATATATTTCGGAATTATTCAGACTGTGGTCAGCAGACCTTGTGTCCATTGAGCAGCTGTTTTGTTTTGACTACACCACTGCCAGAAGCAGTGTTTGATGTGCTGTATGCCGGATAAAAAAAAATAAATTATTTTTACCTGCAGGGGTGCTCTCTTCCCTGCAGACACCCACCATAGCCACCATGGTGTGTGTGTGTGTGAGAGAGAGAGAGAGAGAGAGAGAGAGAGAGAGAGAGAGAGATGGGGGTGGGTAATTGGTTGCAGTGAGTCACAACAAACAAGGACAGATGGACTGAACTAATAGTTTGCAAAAACTAACGTCATTACTTTGATCTGTTTGTCAGAATCACTATGTAGTGCAGGTTCAAAGTTGTAAAATCCAACAGGAATAAAAAAAAGAAACAAATTTCCTGTTTGTAGGCTTGGCCTTCAACATAAAAGCATGGGTTGGCTTTAGCGTGCCAGATCTCTCCAGAGGTTGTAGTAGCCGTTCGAGTCCAGCTAAAATAATCTACTCGCTAAATTCAGTCCAGATCAAATTAAACATAAACTCCATCTGTTAAGCAGATGGCGATATGAGAAGGAATTTTTTTTGAGAAAGTAGGATACTTACTTTAAACTTTCAGACTTCTCAAGCATGTGATGAAACCGTCATGTTCCAAATTTCATCTCTTAGTATTTCATTAAATATATCAATTTATGCTGTTAAAGCATTTCAAATAACTACACTAGGTAATTTTTAGGGTGTCCCATTTTATCTCATATTGCAAGGTTTAATAATATTTAATAATATTTACTTATTTATTATTTATTTATAATTTTTTTATAATATTTATAATTTCATATCATACAATTATCTTAAAATTTGATAGGATTTTATGTAAGGTTTGGTTAGACCATATGATTTTTATATTTAAATACTGTGACTGGATATTGGCTATATAACAGTAAGCAAATTCAATCAAGCTGATTTACCCTAAACATTTAAAATGTTCAAATTATATAAAGAAATACAACAGTTTTCTAACACCACCTTTTTAAATTTTGAAATGTCACTGTACTAGAAAAATACAGGTTCAATAATACATTTATTATGTAGCGAGTTTGACTGTACAGATGAAGTCTTACAGGAAACTACAGTATCATTCTGTATTTTGTATTTTCATTTGACCAGGTTTGTTGACTGCTAGAGGTACATTTGATTTTATTTTTTTAAGCATTTCTTCTATTTTTTGTGAACACTGAAAATGAACCACTTTAAGGACTAAACATATACTTGCAGTTATCTGGTCTTTGAAACATGGTATGTATTAGCCTACTCAAATTTGTATCGGATAAAAAATATACAAATATAATATATACAAATATAAGAACAACAACAACAACAATAACAATAACAACAATAACAATAATAATAATAATAATAATAATAATAATAATAATAACAATAATGACATTTACGCTGTAGTGTTTACGCCAGCCGTTTTATTTTGAAAATCTGATGGCGGATATTCATTTGAATGCGTTAAATTCGTGGTAGAGCCGCTGAAGACGGGACAGTGTTAGGTTGAAGTCGAAAAAAAAAAAACCCAGGCGTTGCAACATAGTGCACAGGGGTGGATCTGTGAAACGAGTGAAAAGGCAACATTAGCAGCGGAAATCTCACTGAGACTCAGTTCAACGGAAGTAGAACTTTAGCGAAGTCACTGTGAGCAACAGGTGTCAGTTTTTTTTTTTTCTTAAGCTCACTGTTTGTAGGTTGTTTGAATAGTGGTGCTAAAAGTTTTCGTTGGTTAAAAAAAGCACCAACATGTCAAAACTTCGACCCAGGCATTGTGTGTTGGAGAAAGGACCCAGCGGATATGGGTTCCACCTGCACGGAGAGAAGGGCAAGATCGGGCAGTTCATCAGGCTCGTGGAGTCCGACACTCCCGCCTCCGAGGCCGGGCTCCTGGCTGGAGACCGATTGATGTTCGTGAATGGGGAGAGCGTGGAGGAGGACAGTCATCAGCAAGTGGTCGCCAAGATACGGGCAACCTCCGGGGCTTTAGAGCTTGTTGTGGTGGACCCCGAGACCGCGGAGCTGCTGAAAAGACACAACCTGCAGTGCCGGAAAGAATTCGTCACAGAAGGAATTCCCATACCAGGCAGTGACAGCGACTCAGACCGCGGAGACACTCAGAGCAACGGCACCCCTGTCCCGCTTGAGAACGGGGATTCTTCCTCGGAGAGCTCCGAGAGGCATAGCATCACCTCAAGCACCAAGGTACAGTAAAGCACAGCAACTCACTTAACTGAGTACTAACCTTTATTTAATGTACCCTGAACTTTTCTTTTCAGTTTTATCTTTTCTAATTAAACCCTCATGGGTAGACACGTGGAATTGTAAGGTCAAACGTCAAAATGGTCAGCTGTTAATTTCTTGACTAGGAGTGAGCTGTATTTCTTTATCATTCATATCATATATCATTAATCTTCTTCTTCATTACTCCATTAATCTTAAAGGTTGTTGTTTTTGTTTTTTTGTTGCATAAATCAATTTCAGTTAATGAAAATACATGGAAGTCTATCCACTGCTAACTATGACAGAGATGTGACACATTGCAGTAATAACAGGTGTCTGCTCATTCCCGTTCAACAGTGTTTGTCATGTGTCTCAGAGCCTGTCTGCTTTCTGTACTGGATTCCTTGTCGGGTTTGTCTCGTTTGACCAGAAAATTTGTCACAATTGATACATGTTGGCGAGAATGAGCGCGTCTATTTTCATTTTTTAAATGATCTAAAATGATCTCATTGAGAGGTGAGACTTGACATAATGGGATTATTACTCAAATACTCAGGATATTAAGGTATGTTAGAGTTTTTGTCACGTGATTTGCTTCAATGGTAATGTTCAGAGACCTTCTGTCACCTTAACAGACTGCTATGACATGTTTTCTTTCATTTGTTCACCACAATCCTGCCTCTTTGAAAGGCAGAGCGTTTTCTGTCAGTTATGAAAGCAGTTTCTAAGGTTATGCTTTGAAGTGGTCACAAACATGACAAGATTTTGTTTGCTATGTAACTGTTTAGCCAGTGCAAAGTCTGGACCCAGATTTAAATGTTGTGTAAGAACGTTGCAAAATAGCCTCATTGTGGAGGTGTTAAGCTGTGTTCAGGTCTCAGAATGGAAAGCAGGTTTTATTAAGGATTGTCAGGAAAAAGTGCTTTTTTTTTTTTATTTCCAGGGCAAGTAGAAAAGGTGTTTAGCATATTAACTAAGCAGGCTGAAAGTTATAAAGGGGGTGGGGGGACGACTAACAAAACAAGTGTGTCTTCATGTTTTCTGCTACTCAATGAATAATTAATTACCTTTAAAACAAGTACTTTGTTTCTCACACAATAAGGCCTAGTCAAAGGCTAGCCTTATGAAGCCCGGTCCACATAGGAAGAGACTATAGACTATAGAATGTCCATTTCAAAAAATACGAGTGACAGCAAGTGAAATACTCAAAGTCCAGTGTCCAGAGTTAAACTGGATATTGCTGACTGTGGTGTAATCTGGTGAGAAATACATAAACGGTTACATAAGCAACCAGAGCATGGAATGTCCATTGTAGTAACTCCTAACTATAGTGAGTTGATATTTTACACAGCAATAACTGCTAGCTGTTCTAACTTTTTTTTATATGGAAACGCAGTAGTAGCAGTGTTAGCTAATCTCACTCGTGGCCACCTGTAACAAATAGCTAATGTTACACTATACAATTTTTAAAAAAAATGATTTGCATAGATAATGGATCAGCTGTCCAAACTCAGAGGCAAAGCTTTCCTGCTAGGACCATTATGTCAAGAGCTCATTGAGCTAATGTTTGCAAAGCTAGCTCCTGAGCTACATAACATTAGATTAAGAGCTAGATGTTGCTGGCCTTAACTATCCGATTTTTGAGTCCTGTGTTTTGCGTGGTGCAGCCACTGCCACCAGGATTGTAATCGACTGGCAGAAATCCTGTCAATTTGATATTCTTGTGTAAATTTTTACTTATTGCCTGTTTGTTAATTTGAGCTTCCAAATGTACTTTCCCTTTTGCTTGTGCAACATCACTGGTTATCTGTTATCACAAAAGTATTCATTACACCCATTTTTTACAACATAGTTTGTAATCTTTGGACTTGGCAAGGATTTAACAAGTTGCTCCAGTGGCCCTCTAAATCATTATTGTTAAAGTTGCAAAAGTATCTCATTCATCAGACATACAGCATTTCTACATTCCACGTGAACCAAGTTCGCACCTTTTGCTGTGGTTCTATATAACTGGAATTTCTGTCTGCCTCTGTCTTGACTCATCCTTTGAATTACACTACATGCAAAGTCTGTATTGGCTGGCTGTATTGCTGCAAACCTTCAACGAAATTCCTGCCTGATGGGAAACTTGGCAGAGCTCGTCTGATTGTGTGATATTGGCCATTCAGTGGGATAGACTCAGGTAGCCTTGCTTATGGTGAAACAATAGTTCCTTTTACATGACTTAACTGTTTCCTGAAAATTCCATGAGATACTTGGATATCTTCTTCTTGTTCTGCAAATATATATTTTTTTCATCTCACATAAAAGCACAAACTAAGTGAGCATGTTATCATGTACCATTCTAGCTTCCAGAGTCTTCACACTACGCTGAGGTTGTCTGTTGGTCACCATAGAGATCCCTGGCAGCAAAAAGAGGCTTTGTCCGCAGTAATTGCCTGTGGAGAACAAGGCTTATGGGCCAGGAGAGGAGAGAGGATTCTCAGACCCCAACAAGGGTGTCATGCTGACCTTGAAATGCATACACTTTCGTAGAGTGACCAGATCAGACCATCAGAGCAGTAGGAAAATTAAGCCTTTCCATTTGATTAAACAATTCTGCAGAACATTCGTAATAATCAGCATTAGTTTTTGTTAATTGAGTAGACGTTTAAGTCATTTCTGAAGGAAAATGTAGGTGGATGTTCCTCTTCCACACTTAAGAAAACAGAGTAATCACACATCTTGTAGACTTTATAATTGTTTGTCCAATGTTTATGTCCTGTTTTCAGTGTGATCACTGAGTTATAATAAATGTGATTCTTATTATAGGTTCATGCTAGCACCTCTGTGTGCATTGAAAAGTGCATGTATGGCTTCTGAAAACAGAAAGAGGGTGGATTAAATTGAAGCTAAAATTGAAGCTTAATGTAACTGGGCCTTTCCCAGAAAGATTGGTGAGGGCCTCCCACCTCACTGCCTCAGAATCAGCTGCTTTTCCTTATTTTTCTTACTTCTTGTGCTGTGTGTGTGTGTGTGTGGGGGGGGGTGAAGCTTATACTTTGCTTCTCGTTGTTTTATTAGTGCTACAACCCTGAGTCTGTTAATAGGTGGACTTTTGAACTTCCACTGAACCATTTATAGGAGTGTGAATGTTGCATAGTGAGTAGATTATGAGATAATGAGCTCGAAGTCTGTGATATTTCTGCTGCAGTTTAAACATCGGCCAACAAACAGTATATTCTCATACTGATATAATTGTGATAGGCAGTATATGGGTGTTTTACCACCTACTAATTTTATTATCTCCACTCGATAGGTAATCTCTTTTGTGTAATGACTGTTGAAGTCATTTTATCAAACAAAAAAATGACAAACAGGACAAAATACAAACTACTGGAGACGGTAGACAAAATAATGTATATGCAAAAGATGTATAAAAACACATGGGAAGGCTAACAAGAAGGGAGTGGAAAAGAATTGCACAGTACATTATGGGAAATCCCTCTGTATACCTGCTGTGCTGATTGCTTTGCACAGACATGGTCATCACATAGCCATATCCATTTAGCCTATGGCTATGACTATTTATACTCATAGTTTTGGCACAGGTAGCCGCTTTTTCTGCAGGCCATGCTTGGATCAGTACTTGGGTTGAATACATGAGAACTCAGACAATACTGCAACATCAGCACTGATATAGGAGGAGAAGAATGCCATGTTTTTTTGTGTTTGGTTTTTTTAAAAATGTTTTTTCCAAAGTCTTTTCAGGTTGTTGCAACATCTCCCTCTGTATAATCTCTGACTCTCTAAGCTTCTGTACTAATATTTCATTAAAATGGCAGCAATAACCAAATCAGTCATAAACTAGTGTATTCACCCCAAATACTGACCCAAGCTCAACCTGGAGAAACAGTTGGCGACAGCGGACATGACATCAATTTGACATCAACTTCGTCATACAGTATTGTTGGTGAGCCACAATACTATAAAATGGCTCTGACCCTGTAGCGGCATAACGAACGGATGATTGAGAGCCATTTGAGCCAACCCTGTTTATAAGCTTGGTCAAAACAGAAAGCTTGAAGCCTAATCCTAAAAGTAGGGAGAGTCTCTCTTTCCTCAACCCAAACTGAGAGCTGGTTCCACAGGAGAGTTGCCTGATTGCTGAAGGCTCTGCCTCCCATTCAACTGGAGCTAGAGCCTTACAGGGGATGTTGAGTAGGATGTAGGATATTTATACTCAGCTATTGCTGGAACTGCACATAGACAATAGAAAATGTAGTTTACTAAGTAGATATTTGAGGAATCAATAGTGTGGGTGGTAGACAGTGTTTGGACTTCTCAGCAGTGATCATCTAATGCATCAAATGGACCCCACATATTGTAAATTATAACTTGCAGAACATAGAAAACATCTTGTGGAGTGTGTAGTATTTTGATTCTCCTTGTGCAGAGTGTATGCTAAAGTTATAAATTTGTGACTGGGAGAATTTGAATACTTTGCCATGGGGAGCAATTTTCTATCAGAGGATTCTTTGTATGGACTGCCATCCAAAGCAAACGCCATTAAACTGCTGTTGGTATCATTTGACTGAGCACATTCCCACAACATGCACAGAGATACAAAATACTCTGTTTATTATCCAAGCTTCTCTGTATGTTCTTCATTTATAACATTAAAGAACACAGAGACCACCAGTTATTTTAGGCTTTTTTTTTTTCTTTTAGGCTATTTAATGGGATACTTCCAAAGTAGAGGAGACTTTCAGCTATCACCTCTGTCATCATTTTGTTGGCTCCAGCTGTTGACTGAACTGTATAGTTAAGCTGTCTGGAGAAAGCCTTTTATATCCACTGCTCAGGCTTTTTGGTATTACAGAGATTATAATTACATTTGTTTCAACCAATTAGGAAAGTATCTTTGATATCGCTCCCTCTTTTCAACTCTGAATGCATTGATACGTTGGTACATATGGGCTCCTGTGTCACCAAGCTGTGGGCTCAGCCTGCTTTTAGCTCTGATCAGTCAGCAGTAGCTAAATTGGGCATTCAGTATGACAAAACAGGCTGAGATGCCTGTGTGCACATAAACCAAAACATGCTGGAGCTGAAATATGTTGCTACCGCTTATCTGTATCTGGTTGATGGTGGCATGTGGCTTAGCAAAGTAATGCTTTTTCCCAGCCACCTCTATCAGCTCCTGATAGGATGTCCTAATTCTTCCACAAATCCCTGGGCCTTCCCCAGAGCGTCCTTCTGATGGGATGTTTCAGGAAAACCACAAATGGGTTCACAAGGTATTCTGCCTGCTCCACCTCAGCCAAATAATAAAATTAGCCCAGAAGTACTTTATTTGCTAGCCTATCTAACAAAGAGGAAGAACAGTTGGCTTAACTAACTCAAAGACTCGCAGTTCCTCTCCAAGCTCTCTCATTCCTCTGACAGCTTAACAGTGTCTTATAATTTGATTGGTAACGAGTTAAGTTGTGAATGCAAGTGAATGCAATTTTTACAGTTCAGAAAAAATACTGAGACTTTATAGCATACTGCTGTTGTTTACAACGAAGCTAGTTTCTCCTTTCTCTGCTCCCAGTTTTACCCTGATGTTTAACTGACAAGAGGCAAGTAATAATAAGAACATGTTATGCTACAATAAATACAACAACAGGTTAGTAACAGGTTACCAACAAGTGTTGCTCAAAACTAATAAAAAGAGAAGCAGACAAGGAACGCATCATGAGGCATTTTCAATTTTGTCAACTAATTTGAGCACAGTTTTCAGTTTAGGTAAAAACTATTAATAACAAAGAAAAAAACAATAAAAAGAAAAGTAGTCAGCAAATGTGAAACGTCTCCAAACCCCTTTGCTTCCTCCATGTTATGCCATGTCACACAGGCCTAGAAATGCATTGATGATAACCTGGTGACCATTGGTTACTATGAAAAAAATGAGTATTCCCTGACCAGTTATGAACGGTTACTGTTTTATGCTATGAAATTAATTGCTAGGGTCCAGTCACACAGGCCTAGAGACTGGTCAGTACCCTGGTCCACATGAGACACTCAGGAAAATGTTTATTCTACGACTGGTTATCAAGTGGTTCCAGGCGGTTGTTTGCTGTCTCTAGGTAAAATTGGCCATTAAGAGATATACATCCCTACTCTGAAAACCACCTTGAGTCAGGATCCAGCCCATATCTAATCCCAAATACCTCCCACATCAGATGTGAAAGCAGTTGGGGCTATAAAATCAACACAAATTTGCTTTTCCCCCTTTCATTTGATGTGTGCTACTGTGAGGAGTGATGAAGTCGTCATTTGGGAAATTACAGCTGTTCAGAGCGCTTGCATCTTTTAATAAATATATCAGTATTTGGTGGCAAAGAATTATTAATCTATCGTAAATAAAAGCAATACTATATCTATATTGGAGTATCAATGCTTTATTCCACTCTTAACTGAGCATGTGTTCATCCCCCCAAAAAACTGTAGTAACAATAAGTGAAGAACTGTCTCAGTTGGATTTGGCACACAATTTAATTGTGCTTCGAAGTCTTATATGGTGATACTAGCTGGGGAGTAGTAAGGGAGAGAAAATAGCACTCAGGGAAACTACACCTTTTGTGGAACCTTCCTGAATCTCTTAGTCTCTTAAATGAACCAGTCAGACTGTGCAATGCTCAGAGAAATTGCAAAAACTCATGAGCTACTCTGAAGACCTCAGTTAGCATGTTAAATGTTAAAATTCATAACAGTGCAATTAGAAAAAGACTGAACAAGTGTCTCTTTTGGAAGAATTCCCAGGACAGAAAGCTTCTTTCTGAAAAAGATATAGCAGCACAGTTTAGGTTTACAAAGTTGCATATGAACAAATTACAAGACTTCTGGAACAATTTCCTGTAGACGGTTTAGACCAAAGTGGAGCTGTTTGACCTTAATGCACAGTGCTACATTTGTCAAAAAACAAACTGACAGCGTATCAGTACAGACACATTATACCATTTGTCAAGCATGCTGGTGGAGGCTGATGATTTAGGCTTGTTTTGTAGCCACAGAAGTGGTAGCCAGCAGTCACCGAGTTGACCATGAACTCCAAAAAGCTATTGAATCACAGGGTGTAGTTTTTCACAGGGCTAAATAGAATCCAACGAAAGCTTTCTTTTTATAGGACTGTATATTTAGTGTTTTTTGTTTTTAATTCCTGTGAGCTCATTTTGACACCATGCTACCATGTAAAGCTAAGCAAGTTAGTTCAATAGCCACGAGAGAAAATACAAGAGAAAATTAAAAAAGGAC
>VVHJ01037308.1:0-19492 GCA_015107715.1 Tylochromis polylepis | reverse complement strand
CAGTGTGTTATGGATCCCAGCTGGTTGGAGGAGTTCTTTCCCGGAGAGCAGAGGCAGACGTCCAGTCCCAGCAGCTCGGGAAAAGCCTGCTGCTGTTTTCTGCTCAGCTCAGTCACTGCAGGACGGTGCTCAGGCTGTTCGATGACCTCTCCATGCTAGCCTACTCCCACAGCTACGGGCTCGGAAATGGGGTAATTCACACAGTGAATGCACTGCATTGCTCTGTGTAATCCTGTAAAATTCCGCTGTAACGCTTGTTGCACGTCTTTCCAAGGAGGAGGACGCGGCTGTGCGCTGGATATCCGTGCTGAACAATGTGGCAGACCAGCTGTACTACCCCTGTGAACACATCGCCTGGGCCGCTGATGCCGAGCTCATCAGAGTGAAGTCTGATAAGTGGTGGCTGTTCAGCACGGTGCTGTGGGGAACCTCGCTGCTGCTGGGAATCCTCAGGTGAGATCACCTGCTCACATCCATACATTACTTTAGTAATGCTGCCTTTATGGCAGGCTTTTCTTATTTTAGTTTTTTAAAGGCCACAAAGAAAGAGCCTTGTGTAGTTTTCCTACAGCTGTAAATTAAAATTTTAGTGAAATGTAGCATATGTAGGACTTCTGCTGGCCAGAGCTCCTTTATAAAACATGTATAGACAAGCAGCCAGTATCTGTCGCTCTGTGTTAGCCCTGCGATACAGAGGCAACCTGCCAAAGTTGTGCAAACCTCTTCCGTGTGCCAGGTTCCAGTCCCACAGCAATCCTAAATTGGATAAAGATAAGAAGATGGCTGGATGGATGAAGTAGCCAGTAGCAATGCAACAGAAAATAGTCCCCAAAAATACACATATCAGAGTTATGTTTACTAAAATGCAGTAGCCAGTTTTTTATTGCATATTTCAATTTTTTTCTGGCAAATTTGTGCCTTTTTTAAATATATACATCTTCAGTAGGAGCTGAAGGTGCTGGCGGATGTGAGAGAAGTCAGAAAGAGATGAAGTGAAGCACTTCTGTGGGAAATCTACGTCCTACCTTACCTAATGACCGGAAACTCCTTTTATCCCTACACCACAGCCTTCCACGGCACTCAACCTTCAGTCAAGTCACTGTGATATGCGTCAGCCCAACGTGTAGTTACATTTCTCGGGAGGTGCGCATCAGGTTACGTGGAAGGTTGCAGCGTAGGGTTAAAATGGGCTTCCAGTAATGATGTAAGTTACGACGTAGATCTGACGCAGAAGTATAATTCTAGTATAAAATATAGGTGTTTGTTTGTTTGTTTGTTTGTTTTAAATTGAATGATATTACGGAAACTCAATAATGATGCCAGGTTAATTTCATTATCCCATCTCTTTTTTCCCCTCAGCTTAGAGCTTTGTTTGTTTTCCATACCCTCTTTTTTTTTATCTCATCTGCTATTTCATGGCATTTTTAGAGAAACCTGTGAAGCATGTTTTAAGTTTGAGCACTGAAGCAGACATCAAACCCTTGCAGTTTGAGCTGATGTACGATGTGAATCATTTGTCCTCTAGATCGCTCCGAGTTCTGCTGCTGCTGAGGAAGAAGCTGAAGAAGAGGCATGAAGGAGGGAAAAGGTATTTTATTCAGTTTTCTTTCTGTTGTCTCATGTGTTTCTAAGCACAGTTTAGTAGAGAGGGATTGTTCGGTTATGAAAAGTTAAACTACACGTTTTCTCCTGTAGTCGCTCTCAGCTCCGCCGGCAGATGCGAGGGGAGCTGCTGTCCATCCTCAGCAGCATGGCTGACCTCAGTAATGCCATTCACTGGATGCCGCCCGGCTTCCTGTGGGCAGGACGTTTCCCTAACTGGCTGGTGGGCCTTCTGGGCACCACGTCCTCTCTGATTGGTTTGATCCAGATGAACGCCGGTAGCAGTGACCAATCAGACACTACACAGTCTTCACCAGAGTGAGGAAGAGATGCCGACACTAAACGACTGATGGATGCATGGATATTAGTGGAAAATGATTAGACTCCAGTCAGACTGTCTGTGGAGATTAACTGCAGTCCTGTAGCTTGTAGCAACAAGCACATAAAATTAAATTGTGGCCTACTACTGCTTTAGAAGCAAACAAAGTCACTGCACTTGTGCTTAATTAGGAGTAATGAAACATCTCTTGATGAAGTAGCCAACCCGTTTTCAATTTAGTGGCTTTTGATTTACATTTGGACATTTTAGTCATCAGAAAGATCATTAAGCTCTACTGTTCATTTCACTACACTAAACATGTTCAGCAGTAAATTCAAGCTCTAATGACCCTGAGGTCAACGAGAGGGAACTTCTGCTGTAAATGTTGGGTTTTTTTCCTATTTGTTTTGTAATGATTTTGTCTGAAGAGGAAAAGGGAAGAAAAGTCAGGCAGGTCACAGTTTGATTCTTGAGAAAACACCAGCAGTAACATAGCCTTAAAGTTCCTGCTTTACTCTGGAATGTGTCCACCCAACTTCTTAACTGCTTATCCAGCTCAGTTTCACCAGGAGGCTGGAGCCTCTCCCAGCCTGCACTCTGGAATGGGATTGTAAATGATTGCCTTTAAGACACACGCCACATGCCTGGCTTTAAACATAGCATACAATCATACAAACTGTGACTATAGTATTGTGTGTTATGAATGTGGTGACTGAGCTCTTTCAACTTCAGTCGAATATTCAGTCATTTTTAAAATCAGGTTTTTTACAAACGGGTTACTTCCTCGAGCTCACATTGCACCAAGCAGGTTGGCTAATGAGTTTCCCGGGCGTTGAAGATCTGTCCTAGAACTGGAGAAATATCTCAGTTGCATTTTTTTTTTTTTTTTAAAAAACACAAAAATTACCATTACATATATTACCACAGTTAGCACTCAAAATCTAAATGTTTGAATGTGGTTTGGTCTGACTGGTGAAATGAAACAGAATGTTTCTGAAATGTGTGCTAATTTAAATGTAACATAATTTTATATCATGTAAAAAAAATTCTTTAAAAAAAAAACCTAATTTCTAAAAAATAAAATGTTGACTTGTTTGTCATTTGATCATTACAAGTACACAATTTCTAGTGGGGGTAGATTTTGATCAGGTTTCCATCCATTCATTCATTTTCTGCCACTTATCCAGGATCTGAGAGGTGGCAGCAGTCTAGCCCAAAAAGGCCAGGCACTCCTGTAAATATATATGTATTGAATTTCATTTATTTATTCATTCATTCATTCATTTATGGGCCATATTGGGAGGGAAACCAATAAGCAATAGAATTCAATAACTTTTCATCATATCTCTTCGAGGATTAGATCCTAAAGCAAAATGTGAGAGTTTTAAATACAATCTGTTTGAAATATAAACTCGGATAAACGTAAAATAAGTAGGTTTCTTCTTTCGCGATCAAACAATCGACGTTTGATTGAGCGGGACTTGAACGTTCATCCTGTTAACGTCAACGTAGGTGAGCGTTGCTTTCAGGTACTTACGAACAATAAAATAAAAGAGTTTGTGACTACTACTAAACTCCTAAATATAAGATTCATATTTTCTTCTGCCACGTTAGATCCTAATACTGCAATTTCATCACCATAAACTGTATTTGTAAACACATTCATATAATAATTCGACTATTTCTTTTTCACTTTTGTAAGTGTCATGTGATTAATTTAGTTAAAGTACACGGTTTGTTTATGATGATGATGTTTATGATTGTTTGGAAATTTGACTGTAGCCTTTCGTGGCCCAGTCAGTTTTATAGGCTTGCACTGATTTGCAGAAGAGGAAGAAGAAACTAAAAGAGTTGTCAAACTATCTCGTGACGATGTGCGCTAGTACGTGAACGCAGCACAACTACAGAGTCAGCCGATAAATAAAAGCTGTCAGTCGGCAACAGCGGCAATAATGAGTGGGAGACTCTGCTTTACACACTCATCTTCGGAGTATGTGACATTACTGCATTTAACGGTGCCGGTATTATTAGTATGAAGAATAAAACGAAGCCAGAGTTTTGGAAAAGGTTCAAATTCCAAACCACGTCAACTCATCTGTCGTGGCACCCACGGGAGTCTGAGTGTGGACACAAAGAGAGCGACAGAGATTTAAAACATCAGGTGAAAACCTCTCTTTTAGCCGCTTGTACTCTCATATTTTGAGTCCCCATGAATTATTAGTACTGCTGCTGTTAAGCAAACGTTAGCTTTGCTGTTAGCATTAGGCTACTTAAACTGCTAACTTCGGTTAGCCAAAGTCAAGCCTTTCTCACACCCTGAAAATTACTTTCGCTTGTTTTTCTTCGTGTTTTTTACCCTGCCGTCAGTTCTCTGCACTGCCGCGCCAGTGTTTTTTAATAAAATGTCGTGATTATCTGAGCGAACTGTGGATTATTAACGCCACTAAAATGCATCCTAGGAACAGACTGAGCTGTGTGCTTATCTGTAAAAGAAGAAGGAGGGATCATAAACTTTTCTTTAATGTATATGTATGTGTTAAATATAGTAGCTGACGAGTCTCGAATCTTGTTTATTAAAAACATTTTACCAGTAAGGACCATAGACTTAAATGTGGCATTTACTAAATTAGGTTCGGTGTGTTTTGCTATTGCCATGGTGCTAATCTTTATGGTGTAATAAATTTACATTTTTGTGATTGTCGTTTTTGTTTGTTTGTTTGATATTTTTTTGTTTGTTTTTAAGATTACAGGGATGTGAAGGATTGTGCTCTCTGAGCCTGCTGGATATTGCACTACAGGCCTGCATGCTGTCCGTGTACATGATGTTTTCTATAAGCCTGAGGCAGATTTTTCTATCTCTGTGTTCATGGGTAAATGAGGACAAGAGGGTGCATAGATGTCCTTCAAATTTTGCTACTTTTTCGCTAAGGCAGCCATGCTGATGCAGTCTGGAAACTATAAACAGACTGTGTTGGTCTGATATTTAATAACAGTGTTTTGTAGGTAGTTGATGTGAATTGTGAACTTTAGTCGCGGTTAAGCTCAGCATAATTTATTTGTATTGTTAGGTAGGGCTGGTCTGCAGTCATGAGGTATCTGTACACAATTTTAATACAGACGCAACAGATAAGCAAGGTACAAGATACAGAAAGCAAGAACTAATAATAATTTTGAGCATCATATATCCCACAAAGTAACAAAGCTGTGATTTGTTCTTCTGAGTGATGGCTGTTGGAACAAAGCTATTTTTAAACGTTGTTTTACACAAAACCATCATCAAGAAGGAAGAAACTGAAACTTACTATGGAAAGGGTACGATTTGTCAAGAAAAATTAAATCAGCGAACCGCTGTAAGTGTCTGGTGTTCAGGGACGCTGTGGTTCACCAATCAGCATGTTAGACCACTTAATAATTTGATTATGTGAGTTTCTGTCCTTTACAAATAAGTGTCCAAACCTCGACACCGAGAAAAGGATAAAGCAGATTGCAATAAGAGCAAATTAAAATAAAATCATGATGATTCTATCAGTGTGGAAATGATAAAGCTTTCTCAGTTTGCTTTGAAATTCAGCTTTGAATCAATAATTGTTCCAAGATATTTATAACATTGAACATGTTCCACCATCTGACCCTCAATGGATGTGACCTCTTGTATGTGAGTACATTTATTAAAGTCAGTGATCATATCTTATCTTACATATGTTTAATTAAAGGTAAGACTCATTATCCTGGAGCAGACTGACAATAACGGAGTCGTCTGCATACCTTAAAATGGCCCTGATCTCAGACCTGCTTTGATAAATATTTGTGTACAGGATAAAAAGATAAATATGGAGCCAGCCTGACTCTGAGTAAAAAAAAAAAAAAAAAAATCAGTAGTTCAGCCCCCTAGATTTTTATTGCAATCAAACTGTTCTAAAAGCTTTCTGATTCAAATATGAGGCTCAGTTGTATTGAAGGCTGAAGAAAAATCAACAAGCAGTAATTGAGCATGAGTACCTTTTCCCTCCAACTGTTTAACAACCAGGTTCAGCAACGTTACTGTACCATTTTAGACTCCTGTGTGTGGAAAACTGAATGGGGATAAGCGCTTGCTCAGTTTGTCTTAAAATCTCTGACTTCACCAGTTGTTCAGCTCGGTAATGCCAGTTTTTCTCTGACAGGCTTTCTTACAGAATGGACTCAGACTGCCTCCCTGTTGATCAGTCAGGCCCTGTATCCGCAGACTCCCTGCTGTTTGACCCGGTTCCTGTTCATGGAGCCTCGGGGGTTGAGGTCAGCAGTCTGGCCGCAGCAGCTCTGCAAGGTTCAGAGGCAGAGGATCTGGATTCGTACAACCTGATCGAGCCTCCACCCTTAGACTGGAGGTCAGACTCCTCTAGCGAAGCTGGTTCAGCAGACGATCTGGATGACACCAGCCTTCCCACCTCAGCTGACTGTCTCGACAAGGCGAGTCTGGGTGAGTCAGTATTGCTTCCTTTGGTTGAGAGAGACATTTTGACTCCAGTCAACGTGAACCAGCTGGATCTTGTGGGAAACCTTAAACAGCCTGTCCAGGAGGTTGAGGTGAAATCGACAGACAAGGCTGAAGCAGGTGAGGTGGTAGTGAGGGCTGAAGGCTTTAAGGGCGCAGAGGAAGATCAAGGTGTGGTGACATTTGGGGACGTTGAGAACAAGGGAGGTGAAGAGGAGGCCAAGGCTGCTGAAAGGAGATCAAATGATGAAGACCACAGGCATATCCACACCCTGCTCAGTCAGCTCCAACTAATGGAGGAAGAGCCACATCCCAGTCATCGGACGCCATCTCATCATCACTACTCCAGGCAGTCTGAGCTGGAAGCATGTGCTCCCGCTTCAATAAAAGAGGACCGCACTGAAACCACAGGGCTGCTCTTCTCTGAAAGCCACCAGAGAGACCTGCTGGGGATGCTGCAGTGCACAGAGATAGGCACTACACCCCGTCCTACCTCTCTGCCGCACGGAGGGGACGTGGACGCCGTGGTGTCAGTTTCCTACAACCAGGAGGACGCACAAAGGTTCTGGGGGCATCATGGGAATGGTCAACAACGACGGCACAGGGACGACTCCCTTGCCTCGCTGCCTGATGATGAGTATCCTGAGCCAGTGTGGATGAAGCTGGGAGAGCAACCTCCAGATGAAGAAGCTACTGCGGAGAGCGAGCAGGTTCGTGCTATTACTAAAACTAATACTAAGGATGGAGATGTTTGATCAGTGCCATAACATCTGTCGTCTGTCATTTTTGTTATGATGAGTTAATTAATCCAATATTTGCTTTTTAGTGTTTTATCAGCTGATTAATGAAGCTACATAATGTCAAAAATAACGAAATCATCCCTGGTTTGCAGAGCTACTACACATCTGTCCTGACTTCAGCTGTCTGGTCTCTTAGCGACATTAAAATGATCATCAGAAAACATTTTTTACATTTCTGTGTATCAGAAATGTAAAAAACAAACAAACAAACAAACATCTGAACTCATCTGAAGCACATTTAGTTTTTCATGGACTTAAATTCACTAATTTGCTGTTCATGCTTTCTTTGCAGAGTGCTGATGACCAGCCTTCATATAAAGATGGTGAGTCACTTCAGTGTGCTTCTTTTGTTATTATTATTATTCACTGAAAATTAAAATTGGTTAAATATTTAATATGTGCTAATGTTTTAGTGCCTGGTCCTTGTGATCCTGAAGACCTTTTGGATGGAGTGATTTTCGGTGCCAAGTATCTTGGCTCCACTCAGATCAAATCAGAGAGGAACCCGTCTACAAATGCTCGTATGGCCCAGGCTCAGGAGGCTGTGGACCGAATAAAGGTGCTTTAAAAATAAAATGAACAAAAACACACCTTTTACCATGACCTGGCTGTGCGTTGCGTTGGTTGATGATGTTTAACTGTGGTATTATAGTTGCAATAAAGGATTTTTTTTTTCTTTCTAAATGTACCTGTTTTGAAGTAGGTGGGATGTCATTGTTAGATTAAGGCTAGACAAGTCATGTACCTGTCCTCTAAGGTTAAACATGAGAGTCTTGTCTGTGGTTCTTTTAGGCTCCAGAGGGAGAGTCCCAACCAATGACAGAAGTGGATCTGTTCATTTCTACTCAAAGAATCAAAGTGCTCACTACTGACACACAGGTACTGCACTCATCTGACCACATACATTCATTTTCTTCCCTTCTTGTATTTCCTCATACCTTAAAGACCTCATGTCAATTGTCACTTCTCTAGGCCTACCTGGAGTTAGAATGGGAGACAGAGCCTTCAGCTATCAGGCTCCTCTCCTGTGGAACAAGCTGAAAAGTTTGGATTTGGGAGACAGAAACACTCGGTCTACTTTTAAGATTAAGATTAAGATTAAAACTTTCTATTCTGTTAAAACTCATAGTTTGATGATGGATCAGGTGACCCTGAACTATCCCTTAGTAATGCTGCTGCAGGCTCAGGCTGCTGATGCACTGAGCATTTTCCTCTCGTGTCTTGTCACTCCTGTTTATACATCACTACTGAATGCCATAGGTTTTGTCTTCCATCTCTCTGTTTCGTTCTGGTTTGGCCGCCCCTCTCTGAGCATTGTTCTGTAGGAAGAGGTCTCTTCCTCGTAAAAGGGAGTTCTTCATTCCCAGTGTCGCCAAGTGCTTGCTCACAGGGGATCATCAGATTGTTGGGGTTTTCACCCTAAATCTGCAAGGTCCTTAACTTAGAACATAAAGCATTTTGAGGTGACTACGGTTGAGAATTGGGGGAAAATGGTGTCACTTAACATATTACACAATAATTAAGTAATAGTTTTATATAGTGTCAGTATCATGTAAGAAATGTCACTAGTAGCATTAAAATCCAATGATGGATTTCAGTGAAAGCTCAGTTGATTCCTGGTTTCTTTGGTGTTTTTGGCTTCATGGAACATGACCCTGATGTAAACTGTTTAATACATGGATGCCTCTGAAAAACCTAAATGTACATGTTAGACTCTGAGAGAATGAACATTAGCCAAATGTGTGAAAAGTCGTCAGACTCAAGGTTAGATCTGTAAACATCTGAAAGCGCGCACAACACAGCTGATGACTTTTTAATGACACAAAGCAGCATTTCACTCCTTAAATGTTCATATTCAAGCTGAGCTCTCGCTGCAGGAAGCCTTAATATAGAAGTGGGTGGTGATTTAATATGAGGCCTCTAGTAGAAGCTATTTTTTTTTTCTACCGAATTGTTAGGAGAGTAAAAGTAGGTCATCTACTGTCATTGCTCCATTTGCATGGCTGCTAGCTCCTGGTGAAACTTTCTGCAGTGATGGATGTGAAGATAAATGGTTTTCTTATTCAGTGTTTTTACTTACAAGCGATATACTTCTATTAGCCAAAGTTATCATTTAGGACACAGATGAAGTATAAATAGTCAAATTAAAATTGTGTTTATAAATTACCTTGTTGTAATACAAAAGACAAATATTTGTGAAAATCGCCCCTCTGAGTCACATAAAGGATGCTCCACCCTCTTATAGTCAGTCGCCAGCTTCTATGTTAACAGACAACGCTCATTACTTCCACTTTTTCACAATTCTCAGAATCCAAGTTAGTTTCGGTTCCAAATTAATCTTATGCGCCTGGTTTGTGGTTTGCCTTTGGTCTGTATATTTGTCTGGAGGTCAGAGGTTTGTCGCATTAACTTGCTACAAACCATATTTCGCCCTGTAGGAATGGTTTTGTTGAGGTGAGGGGGCACAAACGATCCTGCTGTGCTTGAAGACACAGAATGAGGAGCTTCCTTGATTTGTCAAATTCTGGCAGAGCAGACTTTGATAAAAGCCTGGGCTTCCTCTTGGGATGTGCTCTCTAAAACAAATAAAACACAATTATCATATAGTTCCTGTAGTTCTATAAAAAATGTCTTTAAGAAGGGATGCTACTAAGAGGAAAAATGCTTAAGTAATACCCGTCTATCTCCAAGAGGTTTAAACTCTACACAGGTTGCAAACAAGACCTTCGTGGTGTCTGTCTTTGTTTCTTATCTTAACTCCCGTCATGTCCTGTTTGCAGGAAGCCATGATGGATCACGCTCTGCAGATGATCTCTTACATCGCTGACATTGACAACATTGTGGTCCTGATGGCACGAAGGAAACGTAAAGGGCAGGATGGTGACACCGACTCAAACTCTTCGTCATCATCCACAAAGAAGTGCTTGATGATCTGCCATGTCTTCTCCTCTGAGGATGTGAGTCGGTCAACTTGAGGGTTTTATATGGTGTTCACATGCTAGAAGTGTACAATTAGCATGATGCTTTCCTTCTTAGCGCTCATATTTTGATTACTGGATTCCAAGCAGAGCTTTTCAGGAGGCTTGGTTGCTGGCCAAACAGCCCATGTATAAGTCCAGCCAGGCCTCATCATTATATCGGTCTTTTATTTCTAATTACACAGTTTTGCTGCATGGTTACAGGCAGGTAGGAAAACTCATTTAAACATGCAGTGTGTGTGTGTGTGTGTGTGTGTGTGTGTGTGTGTCTAAGATCACTAAAATTGGACTCTCCCACAGTCCTTCTGAACGCTTCCAGATTTTCTAGTCACATACTTTGTGCCCACAGACTGGTTACCGCATGTCCTTGTGGAACACCCTCACTCAAACAGCAATGCAGTATAATGTAAATAGACATACCGTTCAGTATCTTGGTGTCTGTTGCCTGCACACTCTTGCATCTCATATTAAATTGCTATGTCGGTTGCTGACAGCAGTTTCAGCTTAGGCTGGGCTGGCCTGGTTTCCATCCTCAGACAACCACTGAGTTCTCCTGAATGTCAAAACCGTCTGGCTCTCGTCCCAGTTTTCCACAGTTGGCATCACTGAATGGGAGGAAGAGCTTCCTTTAGAAGCTAATTAGCTCTGGGATGCTGAAGGCTGTAAGGCGACTGCATCTGCTCAGAGCTTTTTCAAACTGAGCTCATTTAACATGTTTAAAATCGTTTCAAAATACTTTCATTAACTCATGTTTACAGCAGATGCTAATGTGTGTGTAGAAAGATCTTCCGAAAGAAATTCAGATAAAATGCGTTAAAGGCAGAGGGTTTTGTGTTGATGCTCTAGTTTCAAGTCGTTTGATCCTTTGGCTGCTTGTCTTTGCAAATGAACTCATTTGCTTTGCTTTGTTAGTATTTAAATGGAGGATTAAGGAAGAGTGTAGGGAGAACATTTGTTTAACAAATGCTCCGAGCATTTAAATGTAGAGTAGACATGACTGTAACAACAGTGTTGAACCCTGATTCAGTTTTGTCTGTCTCCTCCTGTTTACAGGCTCAGATCATAGCCCAGGCTATCGGGCAGGCATTTGGAGTGGCTTACCAGCAGTTCCTCCAGGCCAACGGCATCAAGGCCAGCGATCTGAGGCCCGGCGAGTACAGTGACTACCTGGAAAGTCAGGAACTCTACAACGGAGACCTGGCCCACTTCTCTGACTCTCAAAACCTCAGAGAAGTAAGCAGGAGGGATTGTGGTTGCAAGGCCACCCACACAAAATACAGCTGACCTATAATTTTGGATAGAGGCTTGTGTTGTTAAAGGACTATACAAGGCAACGGACAGTGCAAATTAGAGTTGCAGAAGAGAGTGCAGGCAGGGTGGAGCAGGTGGAGACAAGTGTCAGGGCTGATTTGTGACAGAAGGATAGCAGCAAGAATGAAAGGGAAGGTTTACAAGTGAGACCTGCTATGATGTATGGTTTAGAGATGGTGGCACTGACTTACTAAAAGGTGGAGCTGAAGATGCTCAGAGTTTCACTGGGATAGACCAGTGACTAATTAGCCAATGTGTTCAATTGGCAGGCCTGCTTTTACTGTAAATTAAGTATCAAAGTGCCCAAATAATCTTTTCAAACCTCTCCTGCAGCATAACTTGTCCACCCACAATTCTCATTTCTTTTTTTAATCTCTTCCAGTACCAGCCAGCATGACATTGTTCGTGTAGTTTACACCCCGTGAGACAGATTCTGTGTCATCATATGGTCCTAAACTAGCACAAAGATAGTTTTTGCAAATACTTGTTTGGACAGATATTTTCAACACAAGAGTCAGAACTGTACAAGATGCATTCACAAACCTTTAAAGCAGAGTTTTAAAGCAAAGACTGGGTTTGCAGGTGATTGTGGTCTGACAGCTTAGAGGCACTGCAGCAGGTGTGATCCTATCACAAGATGGTCTGCACTTTGCTTCAGAGTTGATCTTCTCTTAATAATCAAATTAGCAGATCTGTACACAGTGGAAAAAATAGACTGTGTGCATAAAAAAAGAAAAAGTTTTGTATATGCACAGCTAAAAGGAGCTGTTTGTTATCTATATTATGTGCACCTCATCCATTATTTCCTTGTCTTGTCATGTTGTTTAGAAGTGTGCAGGGGCTTTCCTTTAGTGGATCTAAGTATTAATAGAAGGTGTTGCAGGAGAGGAAAAACAAGCAAAAACAAAACCACAAGCTCACATTAAAATAAACACTGACATAAATCTCTCCGTCTGTGGATCAGGCAATCGTCACCAAGGCTCCCGGGGAGATCTTGGGATTGGCGGTGGTGGAGTCGGGCTGGGGCTCCATCCTTCCAACGGTGGTGGTGGCCAACCTCCTCCACGGAGGCCCGGCTGAACGCTGTGGCGAGCTCAGCATCGGTGACCGCATCATGTCCATCAACGGCACCAGCCTCGTGGGTCTGCCCATCACGACCTGCCAGAACATCATCCGCGTAAGTAGGGCACTCATGAAACAAACTTCAAATCTCAGTGGTGATAATAAAGATGAGAAGAAAATCATCAATAAAAAGAAAAAAAACATTATGCTGCAGATTAAATGCCTTTCCTGTACTGTATATGAAAGTGAGCTTGCTTTTTCACTGCTGGTGTGCACTTGTTAAGATCACTAGGTGGCACTGTGGGTCCACACAGGACCAACATTTGCCTCCGTCAACGTAAACAGTGTTAAACTAAAATTTACTCTTGATATTCAGCATTTCAAACATTTTCGTTGTTTCGAGTTGACAGAAGTTTATACCTTTGAAATAATTACTCAAAGACACAATATGATAGTTACTTAATGCTGTGCAGTTAATCAAATTTAGTTTCATTTATAATTTTGGCCTCCACTGATCATTAAACTAAGGTAATGAAGATAAAACCCTTATTGTGCTGCATTCCCCCGTTTCACCTTTCTGCACATACTTTTCCTTCAATTTGACCCCTATAAAATGTCCAAATCCATCCCAAATAGGCAGACTGAGTTCACGTCATATTTATTTATTCAGTGCATTCAGTTATTTTCCTGTAAATCAAAGTAACAGTTACCACAGAAAGCGCCTTGAGCTATTTGCCTACATTTTTCCATTTTGATGATTCAGCTGCTCAAATGAGATCATTAACCCACTTCTACTTACATGAAGTATGTGGGCTTAAGCATGTGTTATCTTTCACCCCTTGTTATTATTCATATGTGCAATGAATTCCCATTGCTCCTCATGATCAAAAAGCGGAGAATATAAGAAATTTTGTGCTTCTTTTATGTTGCTCCTGTGGCCTCGATGTTATCGTCACACTATAACTACACCATCTTCCCTGCACGCAGCAGAGACGCTGACCCTCAGGTGCTTTCAGATTCTTAATAAGCTTCATGCTTTGATCAATGAAATAAACCTCACTTCTGCTTTGTCCACTTTAAAAAAAAATCACACCATTATTTATTTGTTAGGCTTGTAATCATGAAAACATACTGTGAAGGTTCCCAAAAGTTATTACAAAAGGAAATAACTTTTGTTGAAAAGGTACACTTGCGTGAATAGTTTACATATTTTCCTCAGTAAAGTTTAACTCCATGAAAGAAATGCTGCTCTAACTGTGGATCGATCCTCCCTTCTTGTTGTTTCACCTTTTTTCCCCACTTAGGATCAGAAAAATAAGAAGTATGTGAGGCTCAGCATCGTCCACTGTCCTCCCGTCACTATGGCAATTATCAGGAGACCAGATCCAAAATTTCAGCTGGGCTTCAGCGTGGAAGATGGCATTGTACGTCAGTATTCATCTGTCATTATGAAACGTGCCCCTTCAGCTTGGCACTGAGCCTGCAGCAACCAGCAATAGAACAACAGTGTTTTTACCAGCTAGCTTTAAGAGATGAACGTGTTTGGATTAAAAAGCTTGTAGCGCTCAGCTAACTTTACTAGAAAGCACATGCCAAGGAAATTATTCTGAACTACAAACATTCAGTTTTTTGTCCTTGGGTTGCAGATTTGCAGTCTGATGCGGGGTGGTATAGCAGAGAGAGGAGGAATCCGTGTCGGGCACCGTATCATTGAAATCAACGGGCAGAGTGTCGTTGCAACGCCGCATGACAAGATCATCCAGATTCTGACGAACGCTGTAGGGGAGGTGAGACGTAATCTAATGCTTACATGCACAATTACATAATCAAGTTCATTACACTTTAAAATGAGACTTTTCTCTTTCTGTGCAGATCCACCTGAAGACGATGCCAGCCTCAACGTATCGACTGTTAACAGGACAAGAGCAGCCAGTGTTTCTCTGAGTGCTTTCTGCTTTAGCAGGACAAAAATGCTTCAGTATTCAAACTACATGAGCTTTTGCCAAACTGAAAATATTATGCAAGTGTGTTACAGGCTTTTGTCACACCACTGAAAGCTGCAAACCAGACCAGTTTTGCATGTTTTCAGGACAATAGGAACATCTGAATATGAAAGTGCGATTTAAAATGACAGGAACAGATAGTAGCTCTTCATTTGTATTTATCAGATAGTTACATTTCAGGCAGTAGCTGAGATGCAGTGATGCATGCAGTTTAAAAAAAAAAAAAAAATTCTTTGCTTACTTACATAGTGGTGAACAGCATCAGAAATACTGCACTTCATTAGTCTTCCAGCCTGTTGTGTGGCGCCAGTGTGCCTGAGGTAAATATGCTTGAAGAGGGGGACCTCACTGAATCAGGACAAAGGGTCTGTGGCTATCATTGTGATGTACTTCCAGCCCCTCACATGCACATACACTAGCTTCTCTGACTGTGTCGAACATGAAGCAGATATGCAAAATTAAGAGACTGCCTTATTTGATAGAGAGATGCATATATTTTTAAGATTTTACTGTTCTCGGTGTTCATTAAAATGAGCTGTAAGAAAATATCGTGATACACTTTATTGAGTCATTGATGGTCAGAAGTTTACAAGTTTTTGCGCAAGTTTGAATTAAATTGTGAATTTTCTATGATCCACACAGGATCAAATATAAGCCTACTCGTTTAAATCTTTTAAGAAGTGGAGTGTAGGGTTCTACAATGTCTGTTAAATTGAGAAGGTCAATACCTATTAAATACAGTTAGGAGTTTCTCTTTGCTAGCATAAAAAAAGATTTGTTTGACAGCACTCATTGGTTTGACCAATACTCGGAACAATGGGAAAAATCCTCAAATTCAGTGAAGATTTTATATTTAAGAATTTTATATTTACACAAGTTGACAAGCTCTCTTGAAGTCATTTCTACACAAATGCAGATTCCAGGGTTATCAGTTTAAACAACTGTAAGTACAAGTTGTTTGGCTGTGTGATGGAAATTTCTTTTATGTATTGATCACATATTTTAACAATATCACTTTAGTAATAGTAATATCACTTTGTGTCAGTTATATACATATAGGATAGCATCACATATGTGTTCTACACACACACAGTGGGGCGTTGTAAGTTCATGGGAGACATTAAACAGATGGTGACACTCCTTCCCTTATCAGGAAGGAGGGAGGATTCGAGAGGTAAATCTCTAGGAGACAGCGAAGTGGAAAAACAAAGGCGCCTCTCTCTGAAGGAACGGTTTCAAGGACGGAGCTGAAGGTATAGGCTCAAGTGATGAATATGTAAGAGCTGTGGAATGTTTTTGTCTACCCCTGTATTTAAAGAAGCGATGTGCTTTTCACTGTTAGAGACCACTCTGGCGTTTGACCAGAGCATTCTCTCCATACTGCAGCATGTGATTAAACCAAATCAAGAGATGCTCATCAGTGTTTGCAGTTTATTGTAAAACTTCTATGACAGCTGTATCACCGCTTTGCAGAGGTCTGGAAGAAGACCCAAATTGTCACCTTAAGATGAAAGGACATTGGTTAGGATCTTCAGGAACCACCAAGGCTCAGGCCTGCCATGAATTAGAAACTGCTGGAACACCAGCGTCCACAGTGAAACAAGTTGTACATCACCATGGACTCTGAGGATGCTGACTAAGTCCTTGTTACAAAATTGACAGTTCAAGCTCGACTGCAATCTGCAGTTGCCCACATGGATGAGCCAAATGCCTTCTGGAGAAAAGTTTTAAGGTGAGATGAGACAAAGATTGAGCTGTTTGGGCATAAAGACAAGGCATGTTTGGAGGAGCAAAGGTGAGGCTTTCAAACCTAAGACCACTACCAGTTGTCAAGCATGGTGGTGGTAACATCATGCTCTGGAGCTGTTTTGCTGCCAGTGGTACTGGTACATTGCAGAAAGTGGATGGAATAATGAAGGAGGACTACCTTCAAATTCATCAACTTCACCTCAAATCACCAGCTAGACGACTGAAACTTGGACACAGTTCAGAGTTCCAGCAGGACAATTATGCTTATAGCTGGGTTATTGCCAGAAAACCACCCATTTTAAACTAACTCTACCAATCTGCCAAGAAGAGTGATAATTATGCCAGAAGTTTTGATGGCTACCAGAACTGTCTGGTCAAGGTGCAACTTTTTGCAGATGCATGTACGGACATATGCAGTGGCACAGCGCTCCCAACTAAAGAACTCATAATGGACTGCAGGAGGCACAGACATGATTCCTCCCCTCTCACACCACTGCAAGTTGCAGCCATTGAAGACAGGGAGGATATCATGAAAAGGCTCATCTCTGCTGGTGCTCTGGTGACACTGCTGCCCATGAATGATCCTCAGTGGGTTACAAACAATAAAAAGAAAATATCTCACATGATTAATCACCTTGCATCAAATGGAGATTGATTTGGGAACACTGACATTTTTTGGATATGGAAATTGCTGTTTTTGAAAAAACACCTGAAGAAGTGTTTAAAATGTTCAACAGTCAGATGTTGTTAGAGGATCCTCAGCTTCATCTGACCACGATTGAAATCCTTTTTTACCGTTTGTTTCTGCGACTTCAGGGAACAAACAAAAGCCGCTTGAGGGGCTGAGGTCGGGCCGTCTTGACGCACACATTAAAAAATATCCGCTGCGATTCCAAAAACGTTTTTTGTACTTTATTAAAGCAAAACAAATTAACTCAATACAATGCGCTCAAATAATCAAACTGAAAAATTGTCACAGCGATCAAATGTGGCAGTCAAAAAAAAAAAAAATACAGCAACCCACTCACCCACTCTCCTATTCCTATGTCACCCGAGCAGGTGCTGGAGATCAAATTAAATCCCCACCCATGATCACCTGACCATCAATGATCTCTGTTTACAAACATACATCAAAACACATCATACACTTACCAATAAAACATTACATTTATACGTCTCCTACACACCAGCCCCTAATTATTCATTTATTACATAATTATCTAAAAACTCATAGGAGACACATTTAAAACTAGCAAACTTAAATCCATAATTCTATCCTCTTGCCAAATCAATCCATCCCTCTTTGTGGGTCTTAAGAGTCTTTAAAAAAAAAAGAAAAAAACAACCAGGTCAAGCCTGATCAGAAGTAGCTCCAAGTCCAAATTTCATGTCCATTCATAAGGCTTGAATCAATGATTCCACTCCTCACATATCCTTCTTCAAATTCCCAAAGGAGGCATGGCTTTGTTATTGGACGTTCAATACAATTGTTCTTTGTTTTGATGCACACCTGACACACGAATCCTTGTCTATCTGGAAACGTTTCCAGCACTCTTCCTATAAGCCAGGAGTTGCATGGTGCAGTGTGGTCCATCACCAAAACAATGTCACCAGGGATGACATTGCGTTTCACTCCAAGCCATCTCTGACGTTCTTGCAGTTGAGGTAAATATTCTTTAATCCAACTCTTCAAAAACAAATCTGACATGTACTGAACTTTCCTCCAACGCCGTCGTCTATACACGTCAGTCTGATTAACATGTCCAGGTGGTAAAGAAGGTTGTGTCTTTAGAAGCAACAGATGATTTGGTGTCAAAGCTTCCAGATCATTGGGATCTGCAGACGCTTTAGTGATTGGCCTACCATTAATTATGGCCTCTGCTTCACATAAGACAGTGTGGAGTCCTTCTTCATCCAAACACTGCACGTTCAAAGTGGAGTTCAGAATCTTCCTTACTGATCTGATCAATCTCTCCCAAGGACCTCCATGGTGAGAACCAGCAGGGGGATTAAAGGTCCATTTAATACTCTTCTGAGGAGGGAAGTTGTTAATTTGTGACCGATTCCATTGTTGAATGGATATCTTCAACTCACGTTCGGCTCCTCTAAAGTTTGTTCCATTATCGGACCGAAGCTCCATAACTTGACCGCGTCTTGCTATAAAACGCCTCAGTGCATTTATAAAAGAGTCTGTTTCAAGCGAAGCAGCAACCTCAATATAGATCGCTCTAATTTTCAGGCAGGTAAAAATAACACCATACCTTTTAACTGTACTTTTTCTACTTCTCACTTCGAAGGGCCCAAAGTAATCTACCCCAACGCAGCTAAATGGTCGTTCATCTGGAGTAACTCGATCAAAAGGTAAGTCAGCCATCTGTTGTAATATTGGCTTAGCATTAACCTTTCGACAGGTCACACACTTTGACAGAATTCTCCTGATAGCTGAACCAGCCCCAATTATCCAGAACCTCTCCCGCAGTTTGGATAACATGTGGTTACGCCCACTATGTCCCACTTGCTGATGGATGTGCCTTAAAAGAAGATCTGAGATATGCAAATCTTTGGCTAGTATTATCGGATATTTGGAGTCTTCAGGCATAGCTGCCCTGCTCAGCCGACCGCCAACTCTCAGAACACCTTCTTCCATAACTGGACAGAGTTTGCGAATGCTACTAGAGCCCTTCACCCTTTTACCCTTTTCCAGTCTTAAGATTTCTTCGGGAAACCTCTTTCTTTGAGAGAATTTCAGTATTTCCATTTCAGCCGTCCCCATTTCCGTCACTGATAGAAAAGTACAGAATGTCCCCCCTTTATCCATATCTTCTTCAGATGTTTGTTGTTTCTTACTTTGCTCTGTCTTAGTAAGATCATTTAGCTGTTTCTTCTTCTGAACACGTGATAACAGCCATTTCTTGAATCTTAAGATCCAAGCGACAGATTTTTTTTCCAGTCGAATCCACGAAGAGAAATACTGAAACATCTTTGTTACAGGATCAACCACTTCAACTGTTGATACAACATTGACGGCAAAGGCTTTCTTTACTTCAGGATCATCTGATGAAAGTTGACCCTCATCTGAATTTATGGGCCATTTGCTTTCAGGTTGCAGCAAAAAAGCAGGTCCTGCAACCCACAATGAGTTCTTGAGAAATGTCCCCACTCTTGAACCTCTTGAAGCAACATCAGCAGGGTTA
>VVHJ01037304.1:0-16436 GCA_015107715.1 Tylochromis polylepis | reverse complement strand
CAACATTTCCATGAGCCTACAGAAGAACAGTGGGGAACTGTGAAACATGTGTTGAGATATCTCAAAGGGTCCAAAGATAAGAAGTTGTGTTTTAGGAGATAGATGAAAATTTGGGTCTAGTAGCCTACAGTGATGCTGACTGGGCAGGTGACACCGCCGACAGATGCAGCACTGCTGGTCACTGTGTACATCTATGTAAGAACAGTTCTTTAGTTTCATGGAAGACCAAGAAACAGCCCACTGTGGCGCTCTCTACCTGTGAAGCAGAGTATATGGCTCTGGCTTCCACAATGCAAGAGTGTATATATTTAGAACAGCTTTTGAAAGATATAGATGACTACAGTTACACTCAAACAATAGTGTACGAGGACAACCAGGGAACAATTGCCCTGGCTAAAAACCCTGTGAGCCAACAGAGGTGCAAACATGTGGACATTAAATATCATTTTGTAAGGTCCATTGTAAATGAAGGGAAAATATGTCTGTTATATTGCACTGCTGAAGAAATCGTTGCAGATGTTATGACCAAACCTGTTTCTAAGCTAAAACTTGCAAAGTTTGCTGACGTTATGTTTGGTGCTTAAAAGAAAAGGAAAAAAAAGAAAAAAAGGTGAAGTGTGGTGGAGATTGTACAACTGTTTATTGTTTATTGCACAACTTTTCTTTAGATTCCAGCAACCTGAGTACAAGAGGGGGTGTTAAGATATTCATTGTGTGAACTCATGTTGTACAGTGTGTTTAACTGCATTATGGTTACTGTTGTGTAACAGAGAGACAGTATTTTTAGTTGTCACCACAAGGAGGCACTGTTTCATTGTAAGGGCATGTATGCTGCGTCATCACGCCCCTAAAAAAAAAAAGTATACAAAAAAAAATGGCACCCATGAGGAAAAGTTTCGCTACGTGTTGATGTGGAATAAAGTTCCCAAAATATTAAGGACACTTTTGCCTCTGTCGTCATTTTCCTTCGAGTTGATCACTGTTGATGCTGCAATACTCAACAGTGCGACTCCAAATCCAGACCTCCATGGGTTGCTAAATTTGATTTCCATTGATAATTTGTGTGTGATTTTGTTGTCAGCACATTCAACTATGTAATGTATGTAATAAGAATATTTCATTCATGCAGATCTGGAATGTCTTATTTTTGTGTTCCCTTTATTTTTTTGAGCAGTGTATATAATTTAGTGAGAGTTTAAGGAGCTTGGAAAGAAAAGCGTCTGGACTTCTCTAAGTTTCTTGAATTTCTTGAAGTTTCAAGAAACTTAGAGAAGTCCAGACGCTTTTCTTTCCAAGCTCCTTAGACTACCATGACCTGGATGAATGAGAACCTTCACAGACAAATTTAGTGAGAGTTTAATACTATTCACTCTTAGTGCCTGCAGTGAGCCTGTTTTTGACTGCAGAGCTGTGGTGGGGCGTGGTCTGCGGTGCAGCTGCGGGTGAGGCGGACGTACCTGAGCGGCATCCGCAATCATGGCTCGCCGGCTTAAAACAGAACAAACTGGGTCCTGTTGTTGTTGTTGGTGTGTAAGCTGTAGCTGAAAAGCTGCAGCCGTGTGTGTAAGTTGACAGCCGCAATAAAGAAAAGTATGAACTTGTGGTCCGGTCTCTCGTGCCCCAATCCTGGGTTTCGGCACCACTGTAAATGACGCACGACAGACCGGACCACATGTTCGTACTTTTCAGTACACTTCTTTATTGCGGCTGTCAACTTACACACGCGGCTGCAGCATTTCAGGGGATGTGCATATTATTAACATAACTGCCGTGAATTTCTTTGTTCCGCTGTAAAAGTGATTCCCCCGTTAAACATTAGTTCTGCATGATTTTTCTGCCAGGTAACTTGCGCCACACAAGAATGAGTTTTGCCAGTATTAAAGTGTCCTTCACTTTCATTGACATTCCTTGGACTTCATTCCAGTGGACAGCTTTGAAATACAAGTTCTACACTTCTGTTTGATGTTTTACCTGCTCAGTTTGTCATTAAATAATGAGAGAACCCATCTGAATTAGCTTGTTAATCAATTGTCCAATTACTTTTGAGCTTCTGAAAATGGGCAACTATATATGAAATTTACCACCATTCCTCATCAAACCCCTCAAATTAAAACTGAAGGTCTGTCTTTAAACCATGTCTTAATTGTTTGAACCCACTTTGGTGGTGTACACAGGCAAAACTACTAAAGTTGAGTCATCGTGAAAATGACTACAGTAACTGTTAGTATTACATGGTGCTTGTGTGTTTAAAAATTGTGAGCCAACACATTTTTTTTTTTTTTTTACTTCAGTCTGGACCATGTTGATCATCTGTTTAGCAAAATATGTCCCGTAGGTTCTGTTTCAGTTGACTTTACGCTATATCAAATTTTTTTCCAGGAGTTCTGCTCGTGGATAAAAGTGGAACTGGAATCTGGCTCCTGCACAGCACACCAAAGTTTCCTAATGCAAGAGATGAAAATTCCTTCTGGCCTTCAACTGGACTAAAAAATGCACAGACATTTATCTGTGTAACATTTCCCTATGACCAGTTTAAGAAAATTGGTAACTCATTCACTAAAACTTTCATATTTAGAGAGTAGTTATATTTTAGTGGTGGATGAATGATGCACTTTAATGTGGGACTGTTTTTAGGTAAACATCTGCAGTATATTCGCGCTTTCCCGTTTGACCATCGTATTCCAGGAGACTTCCACACAGAACTACAGGATGTTGTAAACAAGGTTGATGTTCCTCCAGATGATGATTTCCAGCAACTGAGCTCAAGTAACAGGTTCAACTTTTACAGCATTGCAAAACGCTATGGTGATGATGGTGAGACATCTGCATGTTTGATTAAATTATGATAGTGGAAGTGATGGAAAAAATGTTCAAGAAAGGACTTTGGATTAAACAAACCCCTGAGCAGTAGCCCGGCTTTGGATTTAAATGTGGCAGTTCTGTTGCATATACCTCATATACCCAACCGTAAGCTCTTAAGCCATTTCTTTAGTGTGAATATTACCACATAGCCCCAGTGGGGATGATATCCTGTCACCTGGTGGGTCTTCTGTGTCTGCATCATATGAACTGGCTGCAGAGAACCACTAACAGTGTACTTTCCTGCTGTGCTGAACCGTGGAGTGGTGTCTACATTATGAAGTGGCTCACTGAGCATGAGGCAGGTTTGGAAAAGTGGAGGTGGGTCTGATTGCTGCACACTATAAAATGCACAGTGCACTCTGTGGTTCTCACTGGTTCTGTGATTGGACAATCCTCCAATCAGAGTGGACATGTTTGTGACCCAGAGTTTGCTTTTTGCTTGACTCAGTTTAAAAGTGAAGAGGTACAACATAAAAATGTAAGAGCTGGTCCATTAAAATGACCCCTTAGTGGTTTTAGGGTATAAATTATCACATTTTTTTCCTTTTTATGGCACGGATCCCAAAATTTGTCATATGATGAATAAACCAATTTTAGACAAAGTTGTGAAATATTAATAATAATCTGTATAGTTGAAAATGCCAGCGGGTCAAAATGATCTTTTCAGCATTTTCAAGTGTGAATGCTGAAACCTCAGTTAAGTCTAAGGTAAGGTCTACTAAAGTTTATTTCTGAACCCTGACTTTTGTGTAGATGTCTGTGTGCCATTTTTAGACCGCAGATCAATGGAAAACTGCTCAGTGGGTTTGAATTTGATTACTGTGTTTATAATTGTTCAAATAACAGTCCAGTTATATCAGAACCATGTTCTGATATAACTGGACTAAACAGTGAATGCTAACATACGGACAATGAGGTAGCCCATGTAACACCAGTGCTGTTGCTGTTGTTGTTATAGGTGCAGATCTTTATGTCAATATTTCACAGAGAGTCAGCAGTGACCTGCTCGTCCAGACGTGGGGCTGCCAGCCTGGGCGGGATGCATCCTTCTGCAAAAAGAATAGATTCAAAGTGGAAAATATCGAAAAGATAGAAACTAGCCTCGGTCAGTGGAAACGTACAAGGGATCATTCCAAGTGGTGTGTAGCTAAAGATCCAGAGAATAACTGGATGTGTGTTGCTGATGTAAACAGAGCCCCGAGCCAGTATGCTAGGCGTGGGGGTGCACTGTGTATTAATGATAAAAGCATAAAAGACATTTTTAGGAATTTTGCAAAAGAAATTGAGGACTGTCAAAAAAGGAGCCTCCTGGACATCCTGGATGTCCTGAATCTTAGAAATTTCCTCAACATCATGAACCCCGACTGTGATCCTTAGCTACATACTGACTAAAAAAGGCTCTCATTAGCAGTCTGTGTTACTCTAAAGCGTTTGGCACATCTAAAATTAATTTATATCTTAACTCTAATGAGCTCTTTTCCTGCATGTTTTAACCCATGATCATACAGAATGATGGAGTAGGATTACAAGAGAAATCATTAGATAAATGCAGTGCAGATTAATAGCTTGCTAATGATGACAAACTAAAGTAATCGGTTATATTCATATATATATATATATGGTTATGTTATGTTCACATGCACCTCAGTTGGAAATTTAATATGAAACTAAATGATGAAAAATTACGTCAAGGGGCAAAAACCTTTGGAAAACATCCTGCCATCTGATAAACATATAAGAGGAACATGCTCATCCTCTGCTAATGCTTTACATGCAACAACTAATCCAGATGTGTGGATATATATTCTAACCAATATCTGAAGTCACATGTCTGCTTTGTAACAGCTAACTGCAGGATTATTGTTGTTGCGTTTAAACAGGTGACGTATGTTTGCCTTGGAAATAAACTTTAATCATATTTAAAGTGAAGCGACTGACATGTTGAAATGATTCTGTTATAAAAAGTGTTTCTTTGATGTACAGACTGAGCAAAAAGTGAAATCCTCACAGAAAAATGCAATCTAAAGTGCGTCATGTAAATGAATTGTCCTGCTTTTGTTACAGTCAACACAGATTTGAACCTCATGTATTTCAGCTGGAATAATAGATTTCCTGTCTGCAGCATGTGTGGTTGGAGACCCTTCAGAGAGAAGTTATAGCTTCAGCCATTGTATTTTAACCCAAATTGTGATCTTTTTCTAAACCTAGTTTTTAGTAACTTTGCCAAATGTGGAGTTTTTCAGTTTTTACATGTGGAAAATCTTCACTTCACTTACACAAATCAATACATTTGTTGATTTGTACAAGGACATGAATTAGAAGTTATGAGATTGGTCTGATATTTAAAAAAAATATGTGACATAAAATGAAAAGCAGAAAAAAATGTGTCAAACAACAGAAAAGAAAGTAAATGTTAAAAAAAAAACAAGACTGTTTTTTTGTGGCACAGCAGTGTGTGGCATACTCACCTTGTTTAGTCCTTTAAACCAGGAAAACTTTACTTTGTGCAAATGAACAGAGAGCTGATGGATGATTAAAACACAAGGAATAAAAAAATGGGCAGATTCATGTTCAGGATCATTAACACTTTTTGTTCACATTTAGTGAGTATTTCACAAACTGTGGAACAAGCCTCCCTTTATTTTATTTTATTTACACTTTCGTTATCCCATCCAGAATGCAGGTTTTCAGTTCCAGAACAGCTGTTAGTTTAATGAGGTCAGTATGATTTAATATGGTGGGTTCAAAAGTCCAGGGTTACAAAGTTAAAAAAAATTAAGTAACAAAAGCCATGAAGCACATAAGACGCACAGGGAACCATACCGGGACCCGGGCAACAGCGAAGCAGTGTTGATAAACAGCAATGGAGATGGAGCCACTCAGATGCAGGAAGCCGGGAGGAGACACGGAGCCTGGCAGATCTCCAGCAGTCGAGATAGACACTGTGTTGAGACCAGGTACGTAACACAGTCACAGGTTTAGGTGGCACAGGAAGCATAAACTCAGGAATGGTCAGCTTAGGCTCAGGATACATGGGCCCAAGAATGGCCAATTCAGACAGCTCAGCAGACTCTGGATCAGGATCTGGCAGGTGCAGAAGATGCTCAGCCTCAGGTGCATCTGGGTCTGGCGGCACAATACGCTCGGGTTCAAACAACTCAGGACATTCAGGCCCAAGGGCAGCTGACTCAGACACAGGATTAACAAGGTCAGCCAGTTCAGACTGCACAGGATACATTGGCTCAGAGTTAGCCAGTTCTGGTACAAGGTACATAGTCTCAAATGAGGCCAACTTGGGCACAAGCAAAACAGTCTCATGGAAAGTCAGGTAGTCAGGTCAGATTCAGAGAACTAGGGAGTGTCACCAGGTAGGACAGGTATAAGGAAGGCACCAAGCTGAGCAGGCACAGAAGTGTTCACTGGCTGAGAGGACTCTGGGGAGGCCCCGGGCAGATCAGTCTCAGGAGAGAGCCTGGCATCAACCATTCCAAGCAGAACAACAGGCTGGGGACTGGTGTTGACTGTCCTAGGTGTAGGGAGTGCAGGGCCTTGACGTCCATTAGGTTTGTCAATGTGACCTCTCTGGGCCTGGTAGTGTTATTTCCATCTGGGCTGGCAGTGATAGCTCTGATACACAGGAGGGCAGCAACGAGGCTAGAAGGCTGTGCTAGACTGTTTTATGCTGTTTCTTTATTGTAAACAATCAAAAATTCAGAAATTATGGTCACAAACAAGTGTTATATGGACCCTCATACAAACATTTTTATCATGAACTTCATTACCCAGCCCTACTTGTGCATTAAAAATCAGGTCAATATCATATTAAAATCAACATTCAGGTTAAAGATTGCTCTTACTTTAACTGCAGTTTTACGACTGAGCAAAGTCCTTTATCTGGCCGCTGCCGTTTGTTGAGGCCAAGTTGCCTTTTCCTCCTTCTCTGCAGCCTTTAATATGCAGTACCCAGACCATGTGATGGCGTCAGATCAAAAAACACCTGAAGCAAAAAAATATTTTTGGGGGGAAAACTTGTCTTTCCAGCGTTATCAGCCAGCCATCTGCTGCAGCCCGGAAGACTGCCACTAACTCCCACTTTGAACTAAGACAGTAAAGTCTTTACTTTGTGAAAAATCTGCAGCTTATATTTTTAAAGTGTTTTTCAAAAGTTTTGTTTATTTTATTTTTGAGTTTAGTTTTCTTCTGTCTTTGTAAATGGCAATGCAAGGGAATCCAAGTTGAGTGAAAGACTGTGTGGGAACATAAAGAATTAGTGGATTCAACCATCTGTGGTTCATAATGGCATGAAAAGCTTCAGAGGATCTGTGCACACAGGGATCAGGCTGCACAGCTTTGACGTTGGTGGTGTTCAGGAACACCTATGAAAACCATCAACATGGACACGGCTCATCGCTGGATCATGAAGTTCAGACGCTTCCTTGTAAAGGACAAAACAGAGTGCAACAATGAGCTGGGACCCAAGCTCAATTAAGATGGACTGAGGCCAAGTGGAAAACTGTCCTGTGGTCTGACCAATCAGAATCTCAGACTGTGTTTGGAAATCATGGATGCTGTGTCCCCCAGGCAAGAGGAGACAGTCCAGCTTGCTAACAGCACACAGTTCAAAGCAAGTATTTCCTGAAAGTAAGCCAGAGAGGCATTAGTGCTGGACATCTTTAAGGCCCCATTAATGCTCGACTATACACTGCCACTTAGATAAAGGCTTTTTCAGTGAATGCTTATTTCAGCAAGAAAATCCTAAACCACCCTATTCTCATTTTACAGCAGCTTGGCTCTCTATGAAAGAGTCCTTGTGTCTTCTAAAATCAATATTTGACTCTATTTTGAAAGCACATCAAAGAAGTTTAATTGACAAATTTCAGATTATTAAAGGAGTCTCGCAGTCTGTTTTTTTTTCTGTGATATCTGGAAGAACATAATAGCTCAGAGGTTTTTAAACCATTTCAGACTGAACTGAAAACAGGTCTGTCTGGACTGAAGCTAATTCCACTCTTCACTGAAAGCATCGAGGAAACAGTGAAAAAATACCTGAGGAGTTTTTAAGCGTTTGTAACAGACCACACACCGGCTTTAGCAGGCATGGTGTTGGATTCCTGGCAGCTGATAACAAAACATGTGCAGGTGGAAACACTGTGAGTGTTCACACAAACATACCCCGATCTGTTTTTAATGCTGAAACTCAATGACCACAGCTTCAACACACAGTTTATGATGGTAACTAAACATAAAACACCCACGGTTTTCACATGGACAATTAAAGTCATCTCACAATACTTTATAATTGGTTATGAGTAGATCTGCACTCAAACACAATCGGGAGCAGTGCTGAAACTTCAGAATGAGGAATGACCGGCTTATGAGAGTAAATATTGTTAACTATGGTTAGGGTTACCGTGGGGTTATCAGGTAAACAGAAAGGCTGAAAGATTGATTCATAGACGGCTGCCAGATAAACTTTATCGCTTTCATTTGTCTGTAAGCAAGGCACGAACAAAACAGCTTAGAGACATAAAAAAGATCTTGGATCCTCTTATTATTATATATTGTTGAAATGATTGTTTTAATATGATTAGTAATGGTACTTTTAAAAACGTGCATAGAGTGGTGGGGCTGAATCCTCGCTGGGTGAACAGATTGACTCTCCTGTGGGCTCTTTGTAAACATGAACAGAAATTGTGGAGTCTTACACAGCACAGTCTTCTTAAAGTCAAAAAAATGGCAAAAGGTTCTGATGAAACTCCATCCATCCAGTCACTGCCACCCCAGGACATAGAGGCAGCAGGGACACCCAGACCTCCCACCTCTTGGCCACCTCATCCAGCGGGACACCAAGGTGTTCCCAAGGCAGCAATCTCTCCAGCATGTCCAAAGTCTTCCTCAGGCCCTCTTCCCATGTCCAGACATGCCAGGAACACTTCACCCAGGAGATATCCTGGTCAAATACTCATAATACCTTGATTGGCTCCTTTTGAGGTGGAGGAGGAGTAGAGGCTCTACTCTGAGCTCCTTCTGAATAACTGAGCTTTTCAACCAATTTCTAAAGCTAAGCCCAGACACCCTTCAGTGGAAGCTCATTTCCATTTTTGATGAGACATTTTTCTTTCTAAAAGAGTCACGTGTATTGTCCCTAACCCCACAAAAATCTTTTATAACTTTGGAGCTGATAAATGCTTTAAAGAAGAATTTAAACCACACGTGGTCAAAATCCAGCCCTCATGCCGTTTAACTGACCGCAGACCATTTCAGTCCGTTCAGTCCTCCCTACGTCCTCGAAGGAGAAATAAGAGAAACATCAGTAGAAGCTGGTATTGCAGCAGGGTGCATGTGATGCAAAAGTAGCCCCTCATGTTTTTATGAATACATGAATAACATACTAATCTGATAATCATACATGCTGTGGGTCAAACATTTGACCCACAGCATGTAATTAATCTGCATGAATGTCTTTCTGTTAAATTCTTACATTTTATCAGTTCCCTCCCTACTCATCACTCACCCTCAGCATTTAAACGCCGGCTCTTCCACCTGCTCTCTGCCAGATTTCTTTGGCAGTGCCATCATAGTATTGTTCAGGCTCATTAGTGCTTGTGTCCTTTCACCTAGGGTTTTTGTTTTGCTTCAGAACCAGCCTGCAAATTCACCTTCAAATCCTTCAGCTTGGACCCTTTTGGACCAGTTTGCTTTAGCAGCTTTCCAGCTGCACTCCAGTTCAGCTCCACACCACACACAGCTCTGGCCTGTTCGCCAACACTCTCTCTCCCAGCAGCTACTGAAATAGAGAAGGTGTGGTTAGCGTGATGGATGTCAGCTGTCCCAACCAGCCTTCCCTGGCACTGTCCCCTGAAAAAGCTGCTCCACCCCTCCACCACAGATGCCTTTCATATGTTCTAACAAGCCACCTGTCCCACATCTGAAAGTATAATAGGGAAACAGCTGATTGTACACTGTGTGCATGAGTGTGCCATTATCTATGCTGTGTCATTCCAGTGACAGCTGGTGTCTTCCTTATAAGAAAAACACTGAGTGACAAGCATATACAAAAGGGCTCACCTGTGACAATAAAACAATCCCAGGTCAGTGCCACATATGCAGATGATACGCAGTTATATTTGCACGAGAAGCCAGGCAACACAAGTAAATTACACTACAGTAAGGTCTCTAAGACATAAAGGCTTGGCTCACCTGCAAACATAATGTCTCAGAGTGCTACTGGAAAAACTAAAATGGAGAAGGTATTTGCTGAAATAGATGACGGGGCTTTGGTTTGACAAAACTCTGCAGCTTCAAATCCCAGTTGCCTTCCTCTTCCTGTATATAATGTCATGTATAAACACCATCGATAAATCCTCCTGACCACACATACTTGAGTTATTTCAAAATACTCGACTCAAATAGTTTAGGATGGTTTTAGCAAGAAATACATGCCATAAAAAACAACATATTAACAGTAATTAGGATTTCAAGAACTACAATATTGATAATTGACCTTTTTTTAAGTGATACAGATTAATGTACCCTTTTCTAAATATAAGAAGTTTTTGGTTCCTAACCAGCGAGTAAAAAAAAAAAAAAAAACCCACAAAAAAACAGACAATAATAATGAGCTAGTGCTCACCTGCTGCTGCAGAGGCTCAGAGGCTGCCCAGGGTGCCCTCGTCACTCAGTCGCACACCACACAAAACTGACTGTTAGCCAGTTGTGTTAGTCTTTTTATGGACACCAGCAGGGTTGTGGCTTTCAAAATAAACTTTTGTGTTTGTGCTGAACAAACAGAAACTGCTCAGTCACTGCAACAGAAGTGGTCAAACTTGTTTACACAGTGTGTGTGTGTTTGTGGGTATATATTTAAAAAAATAAATAAATAAATTCCTCTCTCACCCCTGCGGGCGGTCTTTACCCTTCAAGCTTGGGTCCTCTACCAGAGGCCTGGGAACTTGAGGGTCCTGCGCAGTATCTTTGCTGTTCCTAGGACTGCGCTCTTCTGGACAGAGATCTTGGATGTTGTTCCTGGGACCTGCTAGAGCCACTCGCCCAGCCTCGGGGTCACTGCACCTAGTGCTCTGACAGGGACCACTGTTGCCGTCACCCTCCTCTCTCAGCCCTTGGTATTTCTGGGTTTGCTTCTCTTGTTCCATTTCCTGATGTTGCTATCACTCTGTAGCAACATGTCTTTCATTTCTTTACTTGAATCTATGAAAAAAGTGCTAAAGATAACACAGTTAGATGGCCATAAAAAAGTATTTTTACATCAACAAGGTGATTCCCAAAAGGCCTTTAGCCTAAGCCTATCTTGGTATGCTGTGCAGTGTGTCCTTAAAAATGTCAAGGAAACTGGACAAGTGTAGGAAAGAAGTGTGAGGCCTAAAAAAAAAAACCCTGCAGTGGACGAACACTATCTGAAAGTTATGGAATTGGAAAAACGTCAAGCAAAGACCTGACCCAGGGCCTGAGAGCTGCATCTGGACCTTCAGCTGATCGTCTGCTGTTCACTGAAATCTCATCAGAAATGGTGTCAGAAAGGTGGCTGTCAAGAAGACACTGGTAAGGACTGGAAACAGGGAGAAAAAGCTGAGGTGTGTCAGATGACACAAGAACCAGATTGAAAATGAGCAGCTACAGGTCTGATGGATTTATGACTGCAAATTTGAAATTTGTGGTTCAAATTGTTGTCATTAAGTACGGAGCAGATCAGGAGAGAAGTCCACCAGTGAGTGTCCACAGCCATCTGTGAAACACTAATAATTCATGACAGAAAAAAAGCATGTAAAATTACGATGACCCATCAAACATTTGTGCCCAGGCTTCTGCATCAGGAGGACCCACAAACATCTGTTTACAGATGTTCTGTAAAGTCAAATCGTTCTTTTAATTGTGTTTTACGCCACGGGGCCACCGTACAGAGCATTACCAGGGAAAGTTTCACTGAAGCCTTCCTGCACACTGGCAGTGTCACAGTTTAAAGTCAGAGACAATCAGGGCGTCTGGAGAGCAGCAGCGCCCCCTGGTGTCCCCCATATGAATAAAAATATGCATTTTAACTTCAGTTTGCATTTTAGAGATGATGCACTCAGGACTCTTAGAAACTTTTTTGTTAATGTGTAATTAAAAGTACTTTGTTTTTAGCACCATGAAGAACTTTGGAAATTAACCTGATTTAATTTCCTGGCATTTGTTTAGCCTTTATCTGACAAGGCAGAATAAAGTAGATAGTAAAGTGAGAACAAACTAGAGGACAGACATGCAGGATTAGGGTTATACTTAAACCCAACATGGGTCACCTGCTCAACCAGGTAATCAGATTCCAAACTGATTTAACAGCAGTAAAGCAAAACTGCAAATGAATATAAATAATACAATATATATACACAATAGTAAACAGAATCTATCCCACTCGTGCTTTTGCAGCTTTATATAAGACCTTATTCAGCATTAAACAGGGTCAAGCCAAAGACACACATCCATCATTAGGCATCATTGAAGGAAACTTAGTTGGTGCATCAATAATCAGCATCTTACATCCATCTGCATTTATTTTATGTCTTTGCAATTAAAATCTGATCAACTCTGTTAGTGTTTATGTCTACTGATATTAAAACAGAAAACAAAATTCACTGCAAAATGTGAAAGACACAGAAATACTAAAAATAGTCAGTACTGCATTAATCCCCTGCATGCACTCCAGCAATAGTGCAGTAGTACTGATGCCTGACATGTGGCTGTACTTGCCTGCTAGTGTCATAACAGTTGTTATCGAGGGGAAATTATCAACAGAACAAAACAGTTTCTGTATCAGGCTATAAAAACGTTTATTTCTGCTGTAAAGTTGGACATTTTAACGTGGGACTTTATAGGGACTGACTCACTGCTGGAGCCTCTAGTGGCTATTAGAGGAACTGCAGCTTTTGGTGCTCCATCCCAGGAGGTTTCTGATTGGCTGTCTCCTGAACTCACCTGAAGGAAGGTATTATACACAGACTGTTTGTTATTAATGTCACTTTATTAAAGTGTTAATGTGTTTTTATTATTAAGGCAACATGTACAGGAACAAAGGGAGAGACGGTGGAGCCTGTATGCATGTGGGCAGGGCTTCAGTTTCACAGTTTGGCCTTGTTCATGCGGTTCATCAGTTTCTCCAACTTGATCGCCAGTGTCATGTCTCCTTTGATCTTCAGCTTCCCCGACATGAACGCCATCGTGGGCTTCAACTTCCCTGAAATAACAAAACAGCAGCTTCACTAATGGTTCCTATAGTTATAAAGCTTTAATCATTGCCATGGTGACAGGTTACCTGAAAACATCTTGCCGAAGTCACTGGAGTCCATTTTCATGACAACATCAGCTTTGGTGGGGGGCTCGCCCTGCCCCACGCTGCCCGAGCCAGTCTTCAAGTCCAGAAACCAAATGCCTGTTTGCTCTCCTTATATGGACATAAACAAGTGTTAAAGGCACACCCACTGGACCTCCTTATATGGAAAAAAAGGCTGTGCCCCTTTAAATCCCTGTTACCTGACAGGTCAAACTGATAGATGCCCTGAGTTGACTTGACAACGTCTTCATTAATAACTCCTCTAATGACATCAAACGTGCTTTCCACTGGGCCTCCAGAGGTGGGCGTGGCTGATGATGAGGATGGTGGTTTGAAGGCTGGAGTTGCCCCTAGAAACCAGGGGGAAAAAATGGTGAAGACCACGAGCCTGCTGGAGGGTGGGCCTCCTCTGATGTAGTCGAAAATCATCTCAGTCAAAGCCAACATCTATTTTTTTTAGTTTTAGCATTTCCTCCAGGTGACTGGTTAAAAGAGCTACAGGGTAATTAACTTAATGTTCCCATTTAAACGTTCTTGATAATGTTACAGGTACTAAAAGTATTTCTCCTACCACAAATTATTTCACTGCATTTTATTTAGATTTTAATTTATTGAATTCCTTTGTTTTTTCTATTTAACCGAGTCCCTTCATTAATCTTTTACTTTATTGCTCTATTTTTTTTAGACAGGACAGGTGTTATTATCGTTACAGTGCTGGGCAGGGAGCGGTGTGTTTGTTTTTACCGTGCTGCTCCATCTTCTCCACCAGCGACTCTGGCGTCTCGTCCAGGAAGAAGTCCGGCAGCAAAGGGTGACCCGGCTGGACGGCATACTGGTCAAAGTCTTTGACGCCCTGCTCTCTGAGGAATTCCTCGTCCACCAGGAAGTGACCCGTGTAATCCTTCGGACGGGACAGGATGGCATAGGCAGCATCCGCTATGATGTCGGCTTTCCGGCACTGTTTACCGACACCCTCTCCCCCCAGCATGTCCATGGCTGCCGTCTGAATTGCTATGGCAACAACACAGAGCAGGGTTTATATTACAGAATAAGTGTTAGCATAGTTAGCATGCTAACAGCTGCTCACCCGTTCTTGGCCAGAGGGCGTTCACGGCAATTTGACCTCTGAACTCTTCAGCCATTCCCAGGACGCACATGGACATGCCGTACTTCGCCATCGTGTATGCTTAATAAACAAAAAAACAAATCAGACGTGAAGACTGCACAGATGCATGATGGGACACGTGGCCAGATGGTTGCTATAGTTACCGGTGTGGTTCTTGAACCAGACGGGGTTCAGGTTGAGGGGCGGCGACAGGTTCAGGATGTGAGGATTCCGACTCTTCAGCAGGTGAGGGATGACCAGCTTAGACCTGAAACACACAGACGCCCGTCAAAGATGTGTGACTGCATACGTGTTACTGTCCGCATGTGTGTTTGATAACCTGTTCCAGTAACACACATGTGCTTTCCTAAGAGTTTTGTTTTCTAATCATTGAAAGACAAAGCTGTATCTGACCACATGAATACACTACACTCCGCTCTAGTTCATACTGCCCTCTGCTGGTGTTGTCATGCAGTGCACCACAACAAGATCTCACACAGCAGCTCTGTATCGGTTTAAAATGAGGAGCATCTATTTTTTGACAGGACTGTCAACTTTACACAAATTACTCTAGGTTCAAGTCACATTGATGAGTGATACTGGTGATGCTGAGGCGAGGCAGGGGGAGGCGGCACGCAGCTGACAGGGCAGCACGTTCACCCTCTGAAACACACAAACACTCTCATCACGAGTTTATTCCCCACTCTCAGCATGAAGACAAGTTTACACGTTCACAGCGATGCATGAGTTCTCTTTACTGTGAACAGATGTGGACAGGTATCAGCTGAGCAGCAAGATTAAGTCATAACATCTGCCCAGCTCTACTTTTTGCACCTGTACTCATACCACCTCTCCATCGTAGCCTCACAGCCAGCTTTTCACTGATGGATACAAGAAAGTTTAGCCTGAGATAATGGTGTGTACAGCCCATGGTGAGGCAGATTTAATGAATAAATGTCTAAAAACCGAGCTGTCACCGATCATTCTGACCATCATCCATCAGCACACCCTGATCCGAAATTACTTTAATAATCTAAAACTGGGCTAAATGCAGTTTAAATAGTTTTTGCACTATGAGCTGTTCAGGTTCAACTATATTCACTCAGTGAAATGCAGTCATTAAATGCTGCAGGGCAAAATTTAAAATGTTCAACAGAGTCTAAAAATATCAAGTTCGAAGCTGGAAGTCACAAAAGAATCTGTTTTTATCTGATTTCTGTATGCAGTCGCTCTTTTTTATTTGGGCTCTTCAGCCTTTATTTCGACAGGATAGACGAGAGGAGGAAAAACACCCACACAGCAAATAGCCTGAGCCCAACTCAAACCCCGGCCCCTGAATTAGCCTCAGGGCAAAGGTGTGACCTGCTCATCCCACTGAGCTGTACTGGCAGCATGTTTTTGCTTGCAAAGACGTCCATTGCTGCTTCTGGAAGGTTTTGTGGGAATTTGAAAGTTTGAACTGGCATGATTCTGTGTTTGATTTAATTGTTAATTTTATAGTAAATATGTTTGATTTAAAGGTTATGATTATTCTATATTAATTTCATATTTATCAAAATGTCATACAATCATAGAGCACAGAGATGCCCTGCATATTAAAGGCATTAGTCTCTGTGTCCTTCAAGGGTGTTGAGAAGTGTAACCTTTTACCCAGTTTTATTCACAGAATGGTAGATATCAGGACCAGTTTCAGCTGGTAGAGCTGGAGAGACAGAGAGTCTAGCCTGGGAAGCTACTGAGAGGAGGATGTTTAGACTTAGAGGTAGATAAGCTGGTAATAAAACTGTTTGTGTGTGACCACCATTTTGAGATCTGTGACAACATGGCTGTTGAACACATCTCCCTCCATGGAGAATTTATTTTTTGTATTTGCAATTGATAATAAATATTTTTGTTAAAATGGATTGAGACCTGTCTCCTCTGTGGACGTCCTTTTTCCAGTATTTGAGCACAACAGATGGGGGCATCGTCCGGGACTGGAAAGGAGCGTCACAGGGGAGGATAAGGAAGACAGATTGGGCAGGCTGAGGGCTCGACCGGCAAGGCGAACAGGGACCAGGGTCATAAAGAGAAAAAATACATAAGCTTGGTGGGTTGTATATTTGTGTAAATAGCTGGTTTCTTTTTGCTGTTTGTTGTATACAG
>VVHJ01037301.1:0-17591 GCA_015107715.1 Tylochromis polylepis | reverse complement strand
ATTGTTGGGTTTTTTTCCTCCCCCCATGTTCTTTGCAAGTATCCATTAAAAAAAAAAAAATTATAGTACCAATGAGTCATCTTTGAAATATATCTACAGCTGTACAATAGCTCTTGCAACAGTTCGTCAATAAACCTTGCAAGTAAATTTACGAAAAAAAAAAAATTATACATAAAAAAAGCCTCTTTACAGATATGAGTTAAAAAGGGTAATAACAAACAATATAAAAAGAAGATAGAAAGACAGCAGCTGCTAATGAGATTCTTGGAGATTCGTCTTCTCTTCGATGGCCTGTTTCACTACTTCAGCCAACTTCAAGCGGTCGACTTTATCGGAGAAGGCTCGTCCTGCAATGAAAAGCTGCTGGTTAAGGATCTGGTAACTGGTAACAATAAAATTACACTCCTAAATGAGAGCCATGCTTCGTCTTTTTCCCCTAATCTTATAATAACAAAGACAATTAATTTGGTTTCTGTAGATTTTTGTCAATCTGAATAATTAGGGCTGCAGTGATTTTGTTTATACGTTCTTTTCACGCACTTCTGATCTTTTAAATAAGCTATTCATTCACCATACATAAGCTCACAGCTAAAAGTGAAGAAAAAAAAAATTACATGGATGACTTTAGAGAGATCAAGCAACACTGACCGTCCCAACTGAGCCCCTGCAGGCCGTCCCTCAGCAGCTTACAGTCTCTGTTGAACCTCCACGCATCATACATCACCTCATTCAGCTTCTCATCCTCGTTCTCTCCTGCGCACAAAAGAAAATTCACTTCAGAAGCTTTTTTCTATCTCTGAGAAATGTGCAACATAGAGAACAAAACAAATTCACAAGCAGACTCCATATCGACTTTAATGTACACTATCCATGGCCACTTTGTTAGGTACACCTATTGAACTCCTCCTTAACACAAATATCTAATCAGCCAATCACATGGAAGCAACTCAAAGAATTCACAAGGAAGGAAAGTGATTTCGCACACTAACATCTTTAGCGTTTACAGAGAATGGTCCAAAAAACTGAAAATATCCAGCGAGCTGCAATTCTCTGGGTAAAAATGCCTTGTTGATGCTAGACGGACCGCTTCGAGCTGACAGGAAGGGAACAGTAACTCAAATAACTACTCGTTACAACCAAGGTACGCAGAAGAGCATCTCTGAATACACAACACATCAAACGTTGAAGCAGTTGAGCTACACTAGCAGAAAACCAAACCTGGTGCCAATCCCATCAGCTGAGAACAGAAAACAGAGACTATAAGTCACACGGGCTCACCAAAATTGAACAGTGTAAAGGTGTGGGGGATATTTTATTGGCACACTTTAGCCCCCTTAATACCAAGTGAGCATCAGCTTAACACAGCCTACCGCAGCGTTACTGCTCATGATGTCCATGCCTTCTTGACCACAGTGTACCCATCTTCCAATGGCTGCTTCCAGCAATTAGTAGTCATAAATGTTCAAACATCAGTGACTTTCTCTGCATTTTCAAGTTAAGTTACAACCAATTAAGGGTTGGGGGAAGAAAAAAAAAAAAAAGACTAGCTGATCATCTGTTTCCTCCATACTTTGGCAGTTCCTATGTTTACTTTTCATCACAGACTGCCAAAATGCTTCTTAGTAGAACAGAAATGAAGAACAGATGCCAAACTCAACAAGCCAACACAACTTTTCATACTTCTTCAGTAAAATGCTAGTTGTATAGTAGCGTGGGTTTACTGACCAGCTTGTGGTAGTATACACTGTGCAATGACATCTCGTAATTTTTCCAGTGCTACGTTGGAGTCTTCCCCTCCGTTTTCTGGGTCGTGAATGAAGAAACTGTCACTGGGCTTGGGGCTGCAACATGGACAGAAAAACATATTTCAGAGCAGATCCTTTTTTTCGATATACAAGGACTTCCAAATAAAAACATCAGACACACACACGAAAAAAAATTAAAAAAACAAAACAGCAACTATACCCTAGAAGTTTCCGCTTCCTGAGGATTGGGTTGTTGACAGAGTTTAGGGGCTTCAGGCTGACGTTCAGATCCTGAATTCTCATGTTGGCCAGCTGCTCTGCGTGGGCCTGCTGGATCCCTGCAACTACCGCCTTGGAAGCAGAAAGAGGACAGTCAAAGCTGGTATCTATATTTCTGCCTAAGGAGGGCTATACGTAGGGTCCAAGCATATGCCCTAAAATGATCCATGCTCTCCTCGAAAAACAAACTAAGCATGGTGTTGACAGAAGGCAGAAACTGAAACCGATTGCCTGTTTCTCCCCATCATGTTACCAACGCTGGTGAAGTTTGTGGAGAGTGAAGAAAACGACAACAGCAACAAACTTCTAACAAAGAGATAACTCTTCAGGCCTTCTCCCCACCGTGATTATACATCAGAAGTTCCCTATTTACTAACAAGACCTACATAAATAACATTAAATATTACTGTGAAGCAGCTCCAGTGCTATTGATTTTTGTGGGTAAAAGAAGAAACACGAGACCCGATTGAAAATAACACAAGCATGCATCATTGAAGAGGTTTCTATCAGCTAACAACCAAAACCTGCAGCACAACTCCCCTTAATCTGAAATGACTATAAATCCAACTTCAGGAAAGACAGAAAGTAAGTCTGTTATATTATAATAATTAACATGACTAATTTTTCAGTTTCCTCTGTCAGTCAGATCACTGACGCAATGCACTCACCTTATCCATCATCATCTGTGCCGAGGGCAGCACGTTGTCAAGGGCCTCGGTGCAGTTAAGCCAAGGATGAGCCAAGACTCCCTCGATTGTCAGCCTCTCCTCTGGCTTCACCTTCAGCAGCCTGCAGGGAGGAAACGAAGAGGCAACAGAAAATACATGTGGGTCACAAAAAGAGTGAATAAGTGAGACTAACAGAGGGATGGGATGAATAAACATAAGGAAGACAGAGAGAAGGAAGGCAATATGAGGTAAAGTGAGATGACAGGGGAGTTAATGAGTCTAACTAATAAGTCTGCTGAGGGGAGTACTACAAAAAAAAATAAAATTAAAAAAATAATGGTGGATGAAATCAGGTTTTCTTTGCATCAACTGGATCGACAAAAACCTAAACCTAAATCAAAGATAATGGGTACCACGGTAGGGATTGCCAAGTTTCGTTGTTATCAGGCTCTATGTGCACTCACATAAAAAGGGGGGACTTGATGAATCATGTGACTCTTCTGCTTACTTCAATTAAAGGGAAAAGGTCACAAAGGACAATAAAGACCATTTAAAAGAATTTACATGGCAAAAAGCAAAACTTGTGCAGAGTGTTATTGGCGTGAATGACTATTTTATTATATAAGTATTTAACATATTTTTTTATTTTGTTTATTTATTTTTTAGATAATTTCGGGGCTTTTTTTTTAGTTTTTAATGTGATAGGACAGTAGAGAAACAACAGGAAGCTGGAAATAAGATCAGATGAAGACACAGTAAATTTGAACCCAGCCCTCGGAGAGCTCAACTGGTGCCCAAATTGCCATTTATTTCTCATGTTGGAGCTTGCTCATCTGAACTCTGATACATACAAACTTAATATTAAAAAAAGTGACCGAGGTCTGAAATTGTCTCATAATGAAGGACGTGTGAAAATCTATTAGGTTATAGAAAAAAAAAAATCCACAAGTTTTAAATTTGTGTAGGTAGACAAAGCATAGAAATAGGAAGAAGACTTACTTGCGTACAATGTCCTTGGCCATCTCAGAGATCTGGCTCCACTCGTCTTCAGGAAAGTCAAAGCTGCCAGTCATAATCTTCTTCCTCATGTCCTTTGGGATGGTGCGACTGTGATGCTTGGAGTAGAACGGAGGGTAGCCACACAGCATTACGTAGATAATCACACCGAGAGACCACAAATCACAGCTCTGCAGAAAGAAAATAAACATTTAAGAAAGTAATTCACCAGTGAACCAGGCCTGACGCACGTACAGCAGGAATCCCAAATGTGAGTCTTGCCTTGTTATAGGTGTAAGGAGTGGGTGAGGTAGGTATAATTCCAGACTTTTCCTTCTGGTGTCTTCTTTGAGCCTCAAGTACCTGTACAGAAAACAGTGCCAGAATACATCATGAAGGTATGATGCATTCAGTTGTTACTGATGTGTCAGCCGTCAGTGGAATGAGAAAATGAGAAAGCAAGTGCATCTTTTTTTCTTTTTTGTACCTGAGGTGCTACGTAGTAAGGAGTAAACTGAGGGGTCATCAAGTCTCCTTGGTCGATTTTGGCAAAGCCAAAGTCACACAGCTTCACAGGTGCATCCTGCAGAATGGACAGAATCACCGAATGAGATACACGAATATGTTTTAAGCATAAAAACTTTTTATTAGCAACCTCATATAAAATATTTTCTCCAGGGCTTCATGGAGTTTCACTTGATGGGATTTCTTAGCTGGAACACCTTTGGGACATTACTGAAACTGCTGCCAGAGCAAGATTGATTTCCAAGTCTGTCACAGCCACTGCAGATTTTCTAATTCTACATTATCTTTGCCAAAGTCTGCTAGATATAGTCTAGAAAAAAAACAACAAAAAAACCCAAAAAAAACCCAAAACCCTTTGATCCACTGTGTCGAAAAGTCTAGCAAAGCTTCTACTCCTTTGCATTTCATACTGTATTTTGTGTGAATAGTTAATTAGCTAAAAGTAATGGGCTGTAGCAGCTTTAAAGTTACTTCAAAACTGCAGTATTTACATCTGTGTGTGCAACAACGCAGCATCAGGAGCTTACCAGAGAGTTATCTTTGAAGAGAAGGTTCTCTGGCTTCAGGTCACGATGTGCAATATTTAGAGAGTGACAATGCTCCAACGCTTGGCTGATCTACGGGGGGGGGACATAAAACTGAGACAACCATCTATAGATTTATTAAAAACAGCCTAGGGTTGAACTGGTGTGTGCCACTTAATCCAAACGGCAGGTAGTAATGACAAGGGAGGCTGTACGACATGTTACTGCAATTTTATAGGAAAAGACAGATGATATGAAAAAACATAAGATAAAGGTGGGCACAGTTAGGTCTGTTCACCTACCTGTTTGGTGACCTGACTGGCCATCTTTTCAGTAAAGTGCCTGTGCTGACTGATTCTGTGGAACAGCTCGCCACCCTCCATCATTTCCATAACAATCAGGAGCCTCGCTCTGTAAAGAACGGTTGGAGGAAACAGTGAACGGCAGGAGATGGAGATATGTTAATTTCTTTCTTGTATGACAAGAGATTCACTGAATCCTACACAAACAGACTGAGCGCCTCACCTTGGGCTGGATTCATGTGGGAACTGAACACTGTTGGCATAAACTTCCAGGATTTGCACTATGTTTGGGTGGTTGGCACACATCATATGGAGACGCACCTGGAAGGAAAACAATCAAACTGCATTTAGAGTAATTCTCTTAAATAGTTTAATTTTTCCATGTTTAAGCCAGGTGAAAGTCATTGCAACAGAGAACAGCATCATATCATCAATACAGTCACTCTGGTGTGCAGTGTCCGCACTTCCCAGGAAAAAAGAGAAATTTAATGAGAGATCAATGAGATCTATAAGTATTTAAATATTTACACTACCCCAAAGATGACACAGAAATTATTTTATTACGTTTCCACCTCTTTACTAGTTTTATTAAGCAGATGAGTCAACTAATGCATATCCATTACCAATGAATGACAAAACTCGACAAATTCTGCAAATGTAAATGCAAATTAAGCAGCTACAAATACCGAGACTTCTTCCAAATAATTATACCATCAGAAATTATACAGTGTCAGACTCAGGAAAAAAGCAGATTGCAAGACAGACAAAAACAGTACGCCAACACCAAGTCTGTGTAGCTCATTTTGAGTGCACTGCTTAACTGCTGCATAAGCTGCTTGATCAAAACAAGGGGCTGCTAACGACATGGAGAGGCTGCTAAGACAAACTGTTCACTGCAGGGAGACAGCGTTACAGATAAAGGCGCTCATACAAACAGACTGAAGTACAAGAGACAGATCAGCAAGGAAGAAAAACAAAAAACAAAATAGGAATTAATACAGACTGATAACAGGCAGGCAGAACAAAGCATACTGACACAGCCCCAGACAACAAACGCTAGGTATTTATCACAGCCATGACAGTGTTTCCTCTAACCTCATTCCTGGCCTTGGGGCGATCAATAAGGATCTTTAGGGCCAGGCGTTCCTGGGTTGACTTCTTCACACAAACTCTGCAAAAGAAGAAAACAAGAATCAACAAACACCTCACGCACCATGATAGATCTGACAAACCTGTGCCTGTGCCAAGAATCAGGAATTAAGTATATCTAGACTTCCAGGAGTTCTCCTTTTCTGGTGTTTCTATCAACAGTCAGTTGTTCTGTTTGTCACGCATCTGTATTACGTTATCTGTTCTTAACAACAAACACTGCTCAAAATGCTGTACAATTTTTAGAAAGAAAAACAGAGTGGTGAACAGAGAAAAATATACTTCTCTAAATAGATAATTCTCGCCTCAAAAAACCCAAAAAAAACATTAAACTGAGAAGTCAGGTCAAAGTAGTAAGTCTTAATAAAAGATCAAAGAGGGGCTAATGTAAGGAAAGGTGTGAAGGGGTGATCTGTTACAAAGCTTAGTGGCAGCATCTGAAAAGGTGGTGTTGTTTTAGGTGCCTCAAGAACCTAATATAATCAAATTGATTTCCAGATACCTAAAAACTGTGCAAACTCTTCAACACATTATTGACATAACTTTACACCAAAGTGGGTTAATTATTTACAGTTTCACCTGAAAACTATTTAAGCCCTGCCAGCTTTTCACGACATCCTGATAAACACACTAAATCATTAAAAGGCGTCGCTCTCTTATACTTGCACTCAGCTCCTCTACATGAGGAAATCGTTAAACCACTATGTCACATAAAACAACCATCCAAGCATTTTACAGCATTCCCATCTACCTACCTGATTAAGAAACAAGATTATCATCAAGTCCAGTCAGATTAAAATGCATTCCCCAAATCCACAACAAATAAAATTCCAGACAGTGGTCCTGTGTTTACTTAAGCAAAATAGCTGATATCAGTGAGGGGCAATGTGTAGTCTGACAGTGTCTGGACACTTGATGTGTGTGTAGATACTCTTCTTTTTCTTTTAACTTGAGATGCCATTTCACCCTTAAAAAAGCTTTAAAGTAGATAAAAATCATAATTCAACAGTATCTGCAGTTTCAGATATATCTTTTGCCTGCAGACAGCTAATTATTTGCGTGTTATTTAAAAAAATATTCTTATTTAATTTCTGTTAATAGACTAATCCCTTTAGGACTTGTATTTATGATCTGTGGATGTGTAGATACTTTATCTGTAAAGCTTGAATTGATATTTGCGTAGGTGTTCGTTTCTTATTTTATTTAAAAGACTTTAAGCTGTAAAGGTAGTTTCTGTGTGCTAACGCGCTGTTTTAGACTATTACACTCCTACATACAGCCTGGATATGATGTGATGTCGAATTAAATAAGGCCAAACAGAAGCACAGAGAAGACAGCAGCCGACTAGCTGGATTTAAGAACTTTATTTTGTCAATATCAAAGTTTGTTATGGGAATTGTGAATCTGGTCTGCATCTTTGTATGTAGAGTAAACCAAAGGAAAAGTCATCTGTGGATGCATATTCTTCATCGTCACAAGGATAAAATGAAGTAAATAACTCCTGGAAATTGGTTTCTTCAAACCACATTTATTACATTTATTTAACTGCACACTTATTAAATATGAAACGTGCAGATACATAATTCATTTTTGGAAGAATCTAATAACTCCCTTTCCCTCTCCTCTAATCTACAGGGGCTCAAATATTCACTTTAAACACTTACTTTGAACTCAGATTACACTATTAAAGTATTACTGGGAGAAACATTCAGCTCTGGCCAAAGTTCACTTCACTGGAAACCAATACCTTCCCAAATGAATCACAGAATTAGTCCGGTGGTGGGGGGGTACAGTAAAAGACATGAATGTGCTAGGAGACGGAGACAGGTGAGAACGAAGTAAAAAGGTTAAAAAAAAATCTCCATAAAATCCAAGCAAAAAACTGAGTTAGAAATATAAAACATGAGGTGAGCAAAAGTTGTTAAAAAAAAAATAGCATGAATCATACCAGCATGTTTACATGGTGGGCTGATGAGTCAATTTCACTGTTTTCGCATCACTCAAGGCCAAAAATATTCACATTAGGTAATAACAGATTGCTCTCACTTGATCCAGACTAATGATAGCCTCAAAGTGCAGAATGAGCAGAAGAAGTCAGTGGCAGACATTGATATATTACTACTGGCATCTAACTAGAATCAGCAAGACAGACAGACCTGCACTAAAAAGACTGCGCATAGCATAAACAGACTTAAAGATCTGCTGGCAGAGCTGCTGCCTCTCTGTAAAGTTCAGCAGAAACATAATGAATCTAAAAAATATATATATATAGGCCAGTGAATCAGGGCAGTGCAGTGTTTACTAATATTTAATATTAAAAGGAGTCATTTATAACAGTGATTGCTACTTATGCATATGCGGTATAAGCTTTCCTGTGATCGATTACTCTCCATTTTACAGTGTGAAGACAATTAGAGGAATATAGAGGGGAAATGGACGACTTAAGCAAACTGCTATGTTTTATAATTGATCCCTTGGGCATCCACAGCTAGACTAAACCTAACAAAGCCAAGGAATTGGAAATAAACTCACTTTCTTCAAGAGGATTAAGATTTCAAGATGTTAGTTTACACACCACATGGGTAGTAATGCTTTTAACAGTAAGTCTGTGAACTGAATCCCAGCGAGTCTGACCATTTGTTGTATCCCACTCGCTTCTCGCACTTCATGTTTCTTGTCCCTCTCAACTGTTCCCATCAATATGGGCACAACAGGCTTGTAAGAAACCTACCATGCACACATTATCCCACATGCTGCTGTTTTTTGGAGCATGTCTGCATGTCTACACACTCACAAGCTTTCATTCTGCAAAGCCAAAAAGACCTGCACAAACGGGCACAAATCTTGAACCCCAAAATTCTGCTTAAGGCCACCTTCCTGTTAAAGGAACTTTCTTTTGGATTAGCTGCCCCTTGCAAACAGATTGTCTTCCAGAGCAGCTGTGTGGAGCTGTTGTGCTCACAGCCAGAGCTGCATGCCTGAGATGACCATATTATCACTGATGCCATCAAGAAGCAAGAGTAGAGACAAAAACATCTGAAACTGAACTGAGTAACTGAGGTTACTTGCACATATACTGACCTCATTATGGCACAATGCCAAGTGTTGGACAGAGCGGTGTAAAGCACACCACTACTGGACTCTGGACAAGTCTAGGTTTGGAGACTGCCAGGAGAACATTACTTAACTGACTGCACTATGCCATGTGTAAAGTTTGGTGGAAGAGGAATAATGCTGTGGGGCTATTTTTTCCTGGGGTCGACCTGGGCCTCTGACACCTTTGAGATAAACTAGAAGCTACAGGCCAGCTAATGGACAGCTTGGTTGACGCACGCTTGTATATCTCATGTAGATCGACTTCGCAGGGGAGATGGAGAGGGCTGAGCTTCCCCACCAATGGAGCTGCCAGGCCAAGATGCCAGGGCAGGAGGGAGAATAACATCATCCTCATTATTATCATTTTCAAGGATAACCATGGTAACATCCTCCTCCTCGTTTTCTCCATGCTTCTCTTAGGAGTTGAAGAACTCCAGGTCCTCGTGAGGGGCTACGGACTGTTACAAAGAGGGTCAGAAAACTCCATGTCCTTGAAGACAGACCAATGACGTGGTGGTAGTGGAGCCTCTGTGATTGGTCACTCAGAGGTCATTCCCCATAGTGAGATAACTCACTTGGTTTTCAGAGAACTGGGGTTACGCCAGTAACCAAAGGATTCTTCAGTGTATGAGCTCACAAATGCTCTTTTAAATGAGTGGGGTGAAAAATTCCCACAGACACGTTCCAAAATCTTGCAGGAATCCAAAATTGTGGAAGCCATTATAGTCACAAATGGACCCCAACTCCATATTACAGCCTCAGATTAATAGAATATGATGTCAGAAAATCACCTGTATGTGTAATGGTTAGGTGGCATAATACTTTTTCTCATATGGCGTACATGAACATAACAAAAGGAAAATATAAAGAGTCCAGTTTAACTTACTTCCACTGAGGTTTTCAGGGATACGTGCATTGGGTGGGATTCAAGTCCGGCATGCTGCAATTACATGGACTGTGTCTGTGCCAACTGAGCCACCTCCAAAAACAACAGAAACCATGCCTGTGCCAAACGTTTTAAGCTCCCAGCTGCAATGCTCTTACACACGGGTAGCAGGTCCAGTCAGTTAAAGCAAGTGACAAGCACCTGGTCCTTTCATAATTTTTAATATGTTAATGTGCCAAGGATAAGGTCAAGCTTTGCAACAGCAAATTAATGCAAGAGAACCACTAGAAATACATACAGATGAGGTTTGTCTAGTCAATAGCTCAGCTAACAAATAAATCTAAATCAGTTCTGACATCAGCTCTGCAGTGTATTCAGAGACTCAGATGTATACATAGATTTAATCATGCACTGCATGGGAACACAACAATCTCTGTCACCCTCTTCAATCAAATCACTTTATTTTAGAATACTCTGAATCACAATAATCTATTTTCAGGTCTAAACAAAACTAGACTGTAACCTCAGTTGACGCTGACTGTGTTCTCACAGTTGTGTTTAACCCAGCACATTAAGAGTCCTCCCTGTGGAATTCTGCAGCACTAATAAATTAATCATTTCCACAGACGTCAGAAGCACAGGTAAAAGGTGATTTCTCAATCACAAACAGATATCGTGATAACGTTTCCTGCTTGTGTAATACTCCTCACACTGGCCATAGTTCAAGAAAAATAATCCTGTTCCACATTTTGGCACCAACAGACTGCAGCAGAAAAGATACAATTTCAAGAATAAAGAAAAGTCTTTTTAAAAAGATTTACCTGACAGGTCCACTGATGCCAGCTCCCAATTTCTGTGTCCAGTTTATGTTGTACTCGTCCAAAATAGACGTCTCCTGTTAAAAAGACAAAATAATACCACATAGTATATCAGAAGATTGAAGAAATGGCAGACCTCCATGGTAGACAGGAATGTTAAAAAAAAAAAAAAGACCTAGGCTTAAGTTTATGAATCATCTTTGCCTTTGACAGCAGTCAGCACAGGTTATGTCATGCTTTAAAACCATTAGCTCAAGAGAAAGAAAAGAAAATACTGAAGTAAAAAAAAAAATTTGATCACTGCCAATACACAGACAGTGATTAAACCAGTACCCAGAACATGATGTTTATTATAATACAGACTGTTTATATTCATAACATATATTCAAAAGACTACTGCAGATACTAGTTACATAATACTAAATAGAAAGAAATGCATTTAACCCGACTGTGTTAACACTGGGTGGTGTAGTAGCTATACATCTATGGGCTCTAGTTTCACAATACTACCATTCCTTAACACAGATTATAGTTGGAAAAAAGACAACTTGGCTCCTATAACACAAATGCACCTGGAAAATCATGCTACTACTACTACTGGTGTCAATAAAAATTATTTAAAGACCAATCCCAGAAGAAGGGACAAGTTCTGTAATCAACTAAAAAAATCAAAACAAAACAAATTAAGTTCTCTTGGACAAACCCCAAACTTGAGATCAGAAAATTTTGGCATTAGTCCCTTTTCATTGTAACATAATTTTCTGGGACATTAGGCATTTTAACCCTACAGGTATTAATCTCATACTTCTGCTCTGTGTAAACACAAAGACGATAACTGGGGCGAGACAAAAACATGACACCATAACAGTTTCTTTATGATATTAAACAGAATTAGCATCTCATTTTTAAGTAAAGTTCGACATGTTTCTCCATTTGTTTTACAGCATCCATATCTTAGGGGTGCCAAAAACAATTGAACATTGGCCGATTAAAATATCACTGTGGCAACAATTGACAATATTTTACTACAGCTTGACTATCAGGAAACTGCCATTTCATGTCAAGACACTATTAAAATAATCACACAAAAAAAAGATATCCTCTTATTTGGTCGAGGTGGAGTATTTGGTCGAAATCTCCCATAGCTGTTTAACTGGGACTAGACTTGCTGACTGTGAAAGCCATAGCATATGATTCACATAATGTTCACACTCATCAAACCCTATGTTTGATGAGTGTGAGGTTCAGTGAGTCACTGGTGATTCACTGAACCAAAAGACAGAAGCACTGTCATTCTGGAAAAACACCACTCAATTTAGTTTCACTAAGAGATAAATGCAGTCACTCAGAACAACTCTCTATTGATTTGCAGTGACTTTTCATTCTAAGGGGACCCAAGTGATGTCAGCAAACCCCCATAGCGTAACAAAGTCATCAGATCCCATCACTTTAAGAGGGAGTCCAGGGTTCTTTATCACCCAACTTGAAGGATGAGTGATCAAAAACTACACAGATTTGTAATGCTTTAATCCATTTTATTTTTTCTGGAGCAAGGAAATTTGCTATATTATTTCTCAGCATTTGGTTTAATGTGCCAGGAAATTGATAAAGACAGAGTCAGGGTTAAGCCGAAAGCTACCCAGCGAACGTGTGCTCCAGTTCTAGAGTACCTCTTGCCCAACCGTGAAAGCAGGGGCCAGGACAACTCCAGATCACATTTTACTGTTGACATAGATGCCAGGGCAATGACACACTGAGGGGAGCCAGCCAGGAACAAATCCCAAATCCAGTTTGTAGGGAAATATGGCTGGTTAATAATCATGACTATTGTTAAATAGGTCTAAACTACAAAGAAATGAATATTATGTTTATTTAAACATGTTTTACATTTCTGCCATGCATATCACACATAAAAACTCATCTGCTGTCAATAAATATGAGTTTATGACTGTCTCATGAAACAAGATAAAACTGCACTCTTCATGTAGCATGCATTGAGCAACAGCTTTAAAAAGAAAATAATATTTCTATCATCTGTGTGGACCAGTAACCAAGCAGAAGAAGTAAAGTGTCACTTTAGATTACCTTGATGAATTTGTCTGCGTTGTTATCCTCCGACATGGTGTTGTGCTCCGGACAGATGAAGTCTGCCTCCCCAAACTCAGACTGAACACAGTGGAAACGAAGCGTTTGTCTCTTGTCTGACCTTTATAAAGTACCCCGGGCTGCACCAAGGCTTTCTATACTACTAGTTATGACAGGAAAAGGCCATCGGGGCAAAATGATACTCGGCTACAGATCAACCAAAGCCGAGTGCCGTTCCCTTGGAAAACCGACGCCCAGCAGCTGGTACGATTTAACGTTAGATCAGACCAGCTCGGCTCACAACCTCGGGGTCCGACTCGCTCTTCCAGTCGTCTCAAATTCACTGTAGTGACCATGTAGAGTGGCAAACTGCGAGCAAGGTGACCAGAAAAGACAAGTCCAACAGGGACTAGTCCAGCACTTTTGGAAGCGCAGCGAGCAGGGGGACCTTACAGTGGTATTTTTAGCCAGCGCAGTGAGAGCAGTGCTCTGCTAACGCTGCGGAGACCCTGAAGACTGGCCAAGCTGCTGTATGCTGCTACATTTCACGGTGAAAACAGGCGATTACATAACAAAGACAACAGTGAAAGATACGACGGAACGAAGATACACTCTGAAAATTAGTGATAGTACACTGGGTGACACCTGGGTTGATCTGACAGGACAAGCACACCGCGTTCTCAGCAGCAGGACAATCTATTATGTCGTCGAGCCTTCTGACACGCTAGCTAACGAGCTAACTGAGTCGCGTCAGTTTTCCAGCTCCAGTCAAAGCCAGGGATGTTAAAATTGTCAGCAGACTGTGATAACTATCAGAACTCGTACGGAACGGCAACAGTACATAACAGATGACAGGAGCTATCGGAGACTGCATTCAGAGGTGGCCAAAAGATATCCGCATCTCTGGACTGTTTTGCTAATCCCATAGGGGTCTTGCCAGAGGAATACACACAACGCCTGTCCGAACAGATCGCCTGATCAAAATTATTGATGAAATTTCTAAATTCGGACAGTTTGTGAGGCTACATTTTTTTAATCTATCACTCAGCACGTCATTTTAGGCGTATAATACATGTATTTGTTTTTTTATTTTTGAAACAACACAGTATTTTTTTTACAATCAAATACGTTTGAAGCGGATAAACTGCAATGGGTCCTTATAAGGACCTAGTTTTCAATGCGGACTCAGGTCCCATAAGCAGTAACTACCAATTCCTTAACAGTGGAAGAAGTTGAACTACAGCAAAACTACCCCTGGCAGAAGTATAGTTAAGCTCAGCTTAAAAATCTACATGTAACACCACATTATAGAAAATTATATTTTAAAAGTTAAATGTCAGCGAAAAAGAAATATCACACTTTAATTCATATCAGAATGTGCTCACTTGTTCAAAGGCATTCTCATACATAAACCCTCATATAAAATTAATTAATTCAGATGATTTGTAGTTTGGGCCAGGAAAATACGAAAATACTAAACAACAGTAATAAATAACAATAAGTGTAACTAAGATTTTGGGGAGGCAGCATTTGGTATGACCGTCTTTATTCTTTAACACAGCCTGAACTTTCTTAAACAAACTTTATTGTAATTTCTTTAAGTAGTCTTCAGTCACACCTCAATGCACCCTGTCACTTTTGTACCCCATGACATATATTTGCACATATACTTGTCCTTTTATATTTATATTTATATTTATGTTTATGTTTATATTTATATTTATATTTATACCTTTATCTCTATATTTATCTTACTATTTATCAATATCTCTGTTTCTACACTCATTTTATATGAGTGCTTGATGTTTGTTGTATGTTTGCGGCTATGACAACTCAATTTTATACATCAATCTTTTCTCCCTGTTTCCCTTCTTGACAGGCACCCTTTAACTGAGACCATTTCTGATTAGGGCTCAGCAGACCAAATGTATCTCTGAAGGACCAGATAAATCCCTCTGGTCTGTGTCAGGTCTTTGCTGCATTTCCCCTCATATTTCTCAAGGGCATGATTTTCAGATACTGTTCATCTGCTGCAAACAGTTCTTTACACCCGTTGCTTTTTCTTTTGTCCTTCCCCTGTCCAGTTTCCTCCATTTTTTTTAAAGAAAACACTGCACACCATACTGAGATATGCCCCAGGTTTCCAGCTTATCAGTTTTTGGTAATCGCCTTCATTGGCATTTTTCATAGATTCACCAAAAGAAATGAGGACAAATTATGTGTTTTTGTGACAGGCTGCTAATAACAAAGACCGTAAAGGTACAATTTAAAATTGGTTTTTTGCTAAGTTGGCTGTTATGTGTAGACACATCACATAGGTCAGTGTTAAGTAAAAATATACTTAGAGGGAACAATCAGAGAGCCTGGATAACTACTGCTGTAGACCACTTTAAAAATGCTAAGAAATTCTGGCGTTGGAAGCAAAAATATAAAGAAATGAGAGGTGGGTTTATTTTTTCTGAAAGATTCAGTATGGTACTTTTATATCACATTGAATCTTCAAGAAAAGGTAAACAAACTGTCCAGACAGAATTTGTTCTACTTGAATCACTCTGCAAATGCAAATATAAATTAACCACAAGCAAACTATTGAGAAAAACTGTTCAACTGTGTAGTACTCTAGTGCCCAGGACTATCCATAAAGTGGTAACTATGCTTGAGTGGCAAGTTTGTATGAACAGCTTATCTTCTGTAAACAAAGCTATTTATCTAATGCTAAATGGTTATTTATATTTACCTTATGTGCATAAGTATTTACCTTTTGCACACATGATTATATCTAAATATTAATGGATGTGCACATTACAATTTACATTACAATTTACTACAAGTCTATATGTCACTAATAGTGTCAGAAAACCAAGCTAATTATCTTTTCTTCTCACCTCAGAATGTCATACAGTGAAGTCTGTGCTGCTCTTGAATGTAAATAGGTGAAAATTTCTTGCTGCACCACCTATACTACTATACAGTCCTTTAGTTAGTGCTGAAGCTATGTGCAAGAGAAGGAGGAATTTTATTTCATGACCATCTAAGGTGAAAATAAAACTTGATAAGCGGAGTTATCACAATCACATGCATTTGATGGCATTAGGCACTTATGGGCTTTTATTTAGTGTGCACAAGTTATCTTGTAAGATTATAACTTGTCCAGCCAAAATAAGAAACATCATACCAGAGAATCCATCCCAGAGCGAGTAGTAACAGCATCAGAGTATTGCGCAACACTGAATCATTCTTTAATATACTATAGTCATTATTTAGAATTCACCAATTGTGTTTGGCTGTGGGTTCTTCGCTGTGTTGGGTTTCATGGGAATATATAGGTATATCATACAGCCCTTTGGAAAATATAATAATGTCAATAATATAGGAGCTAAAACACTAATTAAAGAACAAATGAAATAGATGAAAAGAAGAATAAATGGAACAAAGTAATCACAACAAGGCTTTGGGGTTGGGTTTTTATTTTTTATTTTTTTAACTAAACCATCAGTTGGGGCATATTGTGCAGGAATGGGAAAGACTAAAGTGTTATGACAACATTAAGGAAAGGTCATACTGGTCATTGCAATTCTCTTTATGGTTGAAAAGCATAAAGCATTTTCTCCCTCTCTCACTTTTTTCTTTTTTTTTTTGAGAATGGTGAGATGACAGACCTTTAGTCCACAGTCCAGCTCAGATAGCGGTAATGCAGCTGAAAGCTGTTTGCCAACCATAATAAATCCAAAAGAGGAAGAAAAATAGCACTAAAAATACTGTGTTTGATAGGCATACACTTTGTTCAGGATAACATATAGCTACAATATTAATACCATCTCAATAATTTACATGATATCAGTTTTATGAATCTCATTTAATCCACATGCAACCCTAGAGTAAATACATCCTACCCATTAATTAATAAAGTATTTAAATCAGCTTTACCTTCAACAGATGCAACGTTAAAGTGACAAATGTATCCATCAATACCTACTTAAAGAACAATGTTTATCTCTTATTGTTGGTCTTTACATACAGTGGGATGCAAAAGTTTGGGCAACCTTGTTAATAGTCATTATTTTCCTGTATAAATCGTTGGTTGTTCCGATAAAAAATGTCAGTTAAATATATCATATAGGAGACACACACCGTGATATTTGAGAAGTGAAATGAAGTTCATTGGATTTACAGAAAGTGTGCAATAATTGTTTGAACAAAATCAGGCAGGTGCATAAATTTGGGCACCACAAAAAAAAAAGAAATGAAATCAATATTTAGAAGATCCGCCTTTTGCAGAAATTACAGCCTCTAAATGCTTCCTGTAGGTTCCAATGAGAGTCTGGATTGTGGTCGAAGGTATTTTGGACCATTCCTCTTTACAAAACATCTCTAGTTCATTCAGGTTTGATGGCTTCCGAGCATGGACAGCTCTCTTTAACTCACACCACAGATTTTCAATGATATTCAGGTCTGGGGACTGAGATGGCCATTCCAGAACGTTGTACTTGTTCCTCTGCATGAATGCCTTAGTGGATT
>VVHJ01037300.1:3839-14338 GCA_015107715.1 Tylochromis polylepis | reverse complement strand
TGGGGGGGGGGGGTCCTGTCCACAGGGTGGAACTACATTTTGTGTGCTTTTCAGGAAGTTAAGAACAATCCAGTGTTTTTGATAACTGAAGAGGATCTGAAGGAAGCATCTATCCTGACTGAGAGCACTGCGCCTTCTAAGAAGGAGAAGAGAGAGGCAGAGCGCAGGAAGAAGGCAGCAGGTTTGTGAAACCTATCTCACACACTCTCACTTAGCATGAAATCGGGTACATAAATATGTTTTTGTTTTATTATTTTTATTCATGTAGTCTTTAGTCCCTTTGGCATTTTGTGGGGGAGACTGACAGTGGTGAGGAAAACCCTAGATTTTATTTTGGCTCTTAGTGTCCAACATATGGTAAATGTGCTGATTCTTTTATAGCACTTTTCTACTCTCCCGGAGTACTCAAAGCGCTTAGTATGTCTTCAAAGCTCTGTAAAGTAATGATGTGTGAGTGAGTCTAAGGATTGAGGTTTTACATGAAACCATTTTTTTTTCTGTTTAATTTGCAGAAAAATATTTCAGTTTCTGTTTGCTAAAAGTGGGTAAAAGAAATAGAATGAGAGGTATATTCAATTCAATTTCAATTCAATTCAATTTTATTTATATAGCGCCAAATCACAACAATAGTCGCCTCGAGGCGCTTAATATTTGTACAGTAGATCGTACAATAATAGATACAGAGAAAACCCAACAATCATATGACCCCCTATGAGCAAGCACTTTGGCGACAGTGGGAAGGAAAAACTCCCTTTTAACAGGAAGAAACCTCCGGCAGAACCAGGCTCAGGGAGGGGCGGCCATCTGCTGCGACCGGTTGGGGTGTATCTGTATATCTGTTCGTTTATCTTTTGATCAAGTAAAGATGTTTTTCAGCTTGCCTTTGCAACAATTAGACTGGCCCAAAGCACAGGGCCATGGAGTGTTAGGCCATTTCTATGCTTGCCGTGTCGCTTATGTCGCCGGTGTTGCATGACGATTTTAACGTCACATCCTGTGTCACAAGACACAATCTTTGTGGCACATCAGCCTGTCGTGCACCTCTTGATTTTTGTAACGTGGCACGTGTCGGTTTTTACCGCCATTTTAATGACTTCCGGTTTTGACGACTTCTCCTCCTTATCAGCACGGATGATGCAATCTTGTCTTGAGTTGGGGACGCCTATCGTTTAGGACAATATTGCAGTGGCTTCTTGTGTAATGACGGCGCAGCAAAGAGCAAAGCGACTCCTTTATTTATGTAAAGCAGTAAGTAGCTGCTTCCAGAACGATGAGACAAGAGAGGGGGAGTTTGTTGTTGTCTGTTGTTTAAGTTAAAATTTAAAGCTACATGAAAACTCACCAATATTTCTGTTTTCTTACGAATTTGGACTTAGCCACTCCAAAAAACAATTTGATGATTGTTTAAGTCGAAGGACTGGACTCAAATCTGATTGAAATGCTTTGCCATGACCTTAAATGGGCCCTCATGTTCAAAACCCCTTCAGTGTAAATGAATTAAAACAATTCTGCAAAGAAGAGTGGGCCAAATTTCCTCCACAGCGATGTGAGAGACTCGTTGCCAGTTATTACAAACGCTTGATTGCAGATCTTGCTGCCAAGGATAGTGCAACCAGTTGTTAGTCCAAGGCGGCAGTTAGTTTTTCACACAGGGACGAGCAGGTTTGGATAGCTTTTTTTTTCCCGTAATGAATAAAGTCATCAGTTAAAAACTGTATTTTCCATTGACTCAGTTATCTTTGTCTAATATTAACGTTTGTTTGTTCATCTGAAATCTGTGCAAAAAATAAGAAATCAGGAGGAGAGTAAATGCTTTTTCACAGCACTGTATGTATAAACCATGTGTTTGAACATTTCACACACAAAAATATGATGTACTTGTGTTTTTGTTTTGTTTTTTGTTTGTTTTTTTGCTTGAAAGATTTGCCTCACACTTAAAACGGCATTCTTATAGAAACACTTGGAAACTATTTTCTCAGCTGGAGATTCTCCTGATGTTTGCTTTTGTGGTGCAATTGTCTCTCTTAGAACATGGTCACCAAGTAAACATGTTTCCTAGTGAAATGGGGGTGTGGCAGTATGCAGACTGCAGGTAGCGAGCATGATCATTTCTGCATGCATATTAATGAATGAGGCCCAATGTGTGTGTTTTGTTGTCCAACACAGCCTCATGCAAATGTTGCTTGTGCTATTTTTACACCAGTTCTGTAACATTCAGAGGAGACGGCATCACTGCCTGCCAACATCTACCCAACAGTGACCCGTGGGACAAAGACAGAGAAAATTAATAAAAGACTGGTTATCTTGAAGTGATTCTAGAACAGTGAAAACTAAGACGTCTGCATGTGGCAAATCTGTGTTTGCTGGCTTTAAGAAATTGACTTTTCTCGGACTGACCGTAATCTGTTAACTGTTTGTCTTCCAGAGGGCAGTGGCAGTCTGAAAGCAGGTGGAGGAGGCAATGCCAGAGAGATCCGGATTCGTAAAACAAAGAAGAAAGGGAGGAAAGATGAAGACAGTGATGAGGAAACTGGACCTTCTCAACAAAGTATGTCAGCAGTCACAAAGACATTTTATGTTCTCAGGGAAATATGGTCTCCATCTGCACATTAAGCCTGTTCACTGAGGCTTTTTACTGTAATAAGAGCTTAATGGCTGCTTTACGAGGAATCTCTCTCCTGGGTTGTTAAGCTCTTTTTTTTTCTTTTTTTTTTTTAATTTTTCTACACGGAAGACAAAGGTAACTGTAGGATCCCAGGGAGACTAATTAGCTTGTGTTTTACCTTTGCCAAGATCGCAGCAGACAGACTGAAACCCCCTTTATGGCCCAGGAGGCGATCGTAGCCGTTTTAGAGGAGAGTGTGAGTGACTGCCCTGAAGAAATCCTGTCTGAGTTGGCAGAGCATTTAGTCAGGTAACAGACAGATCTCTTTCTGAAGTTCCCTTTTCTCAGAGCTGACAACAATCCCTTCATTCACTCTCTGTTAATGCCCCTGCAGACCTCTGACTAAAGCCTACCAGGAGGTGCTGCGGACAGTGTTCATGTCCTCCACCAGCTCTCCATCAGGGGCCAACAAGAAGAAGACCATGAAGGATCTGCAGGAAGAGATCACCAACCTGTACAACAACATCCGACTATTTGAAAAAGGCACAAAGTTCTTCTCCAGTAAGTCATGTTCCATCTAGCTGTATTGGAAATCAGAAGCAGGGCCATCTTCATCTCTCACACTGAGAAATCCTGACAGGAGACGAGAGAGGAGGCGGGGTTCACAGGGTTCAAATTTTACACTTACTGGTTGGCAGATCACTGTATGTGTAATAGATCTGTTACACTGGTTTAATTGATGATGTCAGGTTTCATGTTCTGATATTTGTTCTTCTGTATGAACCAAATGGTTACCCATAAAAGACGAGTCATACTTCAAAAAGGGAAGCTAGTGTGCTTTGCTTTATTTTCAGTCCTATATAGGTCTATATATGAAGCCAGTGCATGTCGAGGGAAGCGAGCATTAGGCTTCAGAGTGTACTAAATGCTCAGAGACGGTGTTTGTATTCTTGGCTCTGTATGATGCCAAAGAAAGTGATGATGTGAACGTCTCAGGAGCACAGCTCTGGCTGTGAGCACAAAGCTCCACCCACCTGCTGTTCAAACCTGTAGGAAGGGCAGTCATTCAGAAGAAAGGGCTCGTTTTTGCATCAGCAGCTAAGCTGTCAAAAAGCTTTTAAGAGAAAAACTTTAATGGCCAAGTTACAAGACAAGCAACATCTTCTAGTTTCTCAAAGTCAGTTTATATAGCATGTGGCTAAAAGCGCCAGCCCTAAACCCATAACAGACCACAGGTGGGGTGGTGGATGTTAAAAGGTTATAGGAGCAAACAGCTTCTTTCAGACAGAGAATGAACTCAGAAGCAGCACCAAGGCCCACTGTAAGATACATAAGGATTACTTTGAAAGCAACTTTTTTTTTTTGTCTTTGTTTTTATTTTTTCTATTTATATAGAAGTATCTGGCACTGTAGTATTAAACCCTGTAACTAATACCAGATATTACCTCTTTTTTCAACAACACACACACACACACTGGGTTGAATTTCCACTTTTGGATTAAATAGTGACAAATGAGCAAATGTTGTTGTTTTTTTTTTAGTAAAGCGCTGACAAAAACCTCATAGGCTTGAAGTAAGATACAATATTGTGATATTAACAGATGGAAAAACAAAAACAAACATTCAAAACTAAGCGGGAGCCACAACATCGGGGTAATTTAATTAGAATGGGAAACATGATCACACACTCATCTGTCACTTCAAAATGGAGCCAATACATGTACAGTATGTAAGGGAACTTCAATCTAAAATTGTCCAAATCTCCAGGATTTCTACAGGAACATTAAAGAAATGAAACAGGTTTTGTGTATTGACCTTACTTTACACCCAGCACTCTTCGTATTAGGAAAACTTCCTTATAATATGACACAAGTGGTGAGTTATTTATTGCGAATTCTGCACTTAAATGCAAAGAAAATAGAAACAGCTGAACAACTGCTGAAGTTGGAGCTCTCCAACATAATTCACTGGAGAGATTAGGGTATAAAATGTGTGTATCATGGTGAAAATGACTGTAAAATCAGTTTAAAAACAGTGGGGGCTGAGCAGAATCATCCAAAATTTCAAAGGCTTTACATGTATTATTTGTTTGTTTGTTTTCTTCTTATGCAGATGATACCCAGGCCCACATCGCTAAGCACATCCTGAAGACCGTGTGCACTGATGTCAGTAACATCCTGGTTAACTTCCTGGCTGCTGACCTGATGATGTCCGTGGAGAATCCCAACACCATCACCAACGAGGTCTGTGTCTGTCGCTTCCCTCAGCAACCCGAAACTCAAACTGTGTTACGATTATCTGTGGCTCTTGGTGGAGTTGAATTCAACAGTTCACATTGAATATGTGATTTTTGTGCTGCAGATCAGACTGAAGATTTTAGGCAAACTGTCAGAGGAGACCAAAGGGCCTCTTTTGAAGCTCCACAACTCCCTGAATGGCAAAGTAAGTAGTATGCCTGTCTAAAATAGTGTTGCACTCTGGGTGACTGCAAAATGACAGGTAACACCTTGGAATTTAAAAATTGCTAATCTAGGGAAAAGTTGAGGGATAAAATTTTAAGGTGAATTTCTTTTCTGTGTTTACAGTCCATTGAAGACTTTGTGACTAACTTGGAGACCTGTGCTGAAGTTTGTGGATTCATGCTAAAGAAAGGAGACAAGAAAAAGGAGAGGTAGTGGAAGCACATTAAAGTCCAGAAAACTCTTCACTCTGATCCACTTCTGGAGTTTAGAAGTGTGTGAATGTGTGTCTTGCAGACAAGCCCTGTTCCTGCACCGCCAGGCCCTGACTGAGCAGCTGAAGGACACCGAGGATCCCGCTCTGGTCCTCCACCTGACCAGTGTGCTGCTGTTTCAGGCCAGCACGCACTGCATGCTGCATGCCCCAGGCCGCTGTGTGCCTCAGATCATCAGCACACTTGCAGGCAGAATATCTGCGGTATGTACAGCTGTTTGAACGTGATTTGAATGGGAAAGAAAGAGACATGATTAAATATGCATTTCGAGACATTAAGAAATGATGAATCAAAAAAGAGAGATGAAAGAAAGAAGTCCAGCTTTTGGCTTTTTGTCACTTTAGATTATTCGTTCTGTATTCATCTTTATAGAGTTATTAACTCTGTGTTGTCAGATCTCAAAGTGCAGTTATTGTTAGTTTTAATAGTTGAGCTAATCCCCGGATTCACAAAGCCTGAGAAACGACACAAATGTACTGAAATTCTATAATAAAAGCAAAGAGAAAAGTTGTTTACAGGTGGCATTGTGTCAGACATTTAAAGCAAATTAAAAAAAAATTTAAAATGATAAAGTGGATTATCAGCTATACCAGTCTTCTCACTCCAAGTCTGTGTAGGGGAAACACAGCAGTCCAGCTATATTACACACACTGTTATATTATGTTACATAGCCATACCTCCCAGAGTTAAAATGATTCTCATCGGATATAGAAACAGGTGCATAATCCATTAACACTGTAAATATTTAGCTTCACGATGCCTGTTGTGTGATTGTGCTTCATCTCAGGATTACTTGAAGTAGTGTTGAGGCGCAGCAGCTGTCGGTGGTCTCCATCTGCTGCAAAGAGAGTGAAGCAGCTGAAATGTGCGCATTTTTGTTGCAGGAGCAGCAGCAGCTGCTGTCTACCTACCAGAGCCTGGTGGTGAAGCAGCTGGTGAGTCAGAGCAGGAAGCAGGAGGATGACGAGGAGCAGGACAAGGAGCAGGACGAGGAGGCGAGGAGCGCGCGTGCTCAGCTCCAGACCCTTACACCACAGGTGAAGGACCTGGTGCTGTCTCAGAGGAAGACGTCTGTTAATGAGGACTGAGCAGTTGAATAAAGAGAGGAAGGAATGTCACAATGTTAAAGGTCTGACATGTTCAGACAAAGACCTGTGCTGCTTCTAGATCAGCTGGTGGTCCTGTATTATTTTTATTTTTTTTTATGATTGCTTTATGTGGGCATCATTTTAAATTATTAAAGGAAATCACTGTGTATGATGAATTTAACACAATTGTCCTCAGTGAGGTTCTGATTAGCTCGTGTATTAAATGCTCTTCTCCTCGAGTGAGTTGCTTCTTTTGTGACCAGCACAAATGCAGAACATTCAGCTTCACACTTTATTAATGACCTTTTTTAACATCAGATAATACAGTGGTGTAAATGAACTAAAGGCTTGCACTCATGTACTGTGAATTCCTGGTTCTTGTTCTTCATGCTTGTGCCTACGGGGTCAAACACTTAAGAAATGTAACGAAACTGAGCTTTGAACTGTTTAAATTATATGTGGGCATAACTGGCCAATGAATGCGCACTCTAATATAGTACCACATCTGCATGAGAAGTCTGAGAGTGACGCATTAGGTGTGTTGTTTGTCGCCGTCTTGTGACCATTATGTGAACTTACACTACAGTGCATGATACTGCATTTCAACACTTGGGGGCACCAACAGCAAACGTTCAAAAAATCACAACAGTCATTTGAGCGAAATTGATACAGTTATAAAAGAAAGGAAGACCACTACAAAAATCAAACTGAATACACTGCACACATACATGACTGTCAAGGACGTCACAGCCTCCATCCCAGTGGTTTCGAGCTTTACTCTAGGATTTTAAATCTGCTTGCTGGAATTTGCTTCTTACATTCCACTTCATCTCAGAAGTGTTAAGGCCAGAGCTCTCTGCAGGCCAAACGCATAAAGTTGTCTCCTGGAGCTCACTTGAGGTTGGAAAAAGTCTGCTCTCTTTTTTTTCCAGTGACTAAAAAAATCAGTATATGCATGTTTTTTCTCTTCATCCCACCTTGAGGTGACTTGAACTGAAATTTATTAGAACCTTTACTAACCCAGACCATAAAAAAAGCTTAATATGAACTGAACATATGTGTTCACACCACCACCATATTTTACCCAATTATCAAAAAAAGGCTATGATTTTTTTGGCCTTTTTACAGCTTTATTTGAAAGGGTACAGTGAAGAGTGACAGGAAAGCAGAGGGAGAGAGGGGAAGACATGCACCAACCATGCATATAGTCACCTGCTCATCCCAGTGAGCTAAACCGGCACCATGTTAAGGCTATGTTGACTATAAACATGATCAAACCAAATTGACCAGCTTGTTAAAACTGGTCTTTTTTTTGTCTCATATACTAAATTTTCATTTCTGTTTGCACATGTTTCATTAACTGTTCTACCTGTTTCCCATTTAGTCAACACTTGCATAGTGCTTCCTATAGTGGTGCAAATTTTACATTGAAACTTTATTCTACCTTTTAAGATGTAGAAGAAGCACATTTTATTATTAAAATTAAGAATACAATAGTGCTTTTATATGATAAGGTGGACAGAAATATGAGTAATATTCCATATATTTAAAGTAAAAATGTTTCATTAAGGTTCTCCAGTCAGGGAAACCAAACAATATGTAACAGATAAAGATAGTAAATCAAATGTTTAACACTTTTGTGTGCTTTGAGGAGTTGGAGAGGCCATATGACAGTATCCATAGGCGTGTTAGGCAGGGGAGTTGCTATAGTTGCTATTTGGTCACTGTACAACAGAGCATGGTTCATAAATCTGGTTATAAATCAGTCTATACTGGATGGCATTGTACTGTGCCAGGGCTGACTTTTGTCACTAATTTGTAAATTTTTATGACATTATTAGTGTAGCCGGGCAAGAGGTTTCTGATTCAGTGATCTTGTGATGCATGCATGCATCAAGGGGTGACTTTTGAGCCACACTGCGACGGCTTGCGCCCAGTTGCAAAGCAGAAGGGATAGAAATTAGCAACTCCAAGTCTGAGATTGAGGTGAGCTCTCTGCTCTCTTCTCTTTCTGTCTGCGGTGTATCTGTCTGCCACCATCAACTGGTTGTGGCAGACAGATACACCTCCCTGAGTCTGATTCTGCTGCAGGTTTCTTCCTGTTAAATGGGAAGTTTTCCTTCCCACTGTCACCAAGTGCTTGTTCATAGGATATTGTCTGATTGTTGGGGTTTCTTTCTAATTTTGTGGAGCGTTCTCAATCCAGCCAGAGATCCAAATCCCCTTCAGGATTACATCGAGAAAGGCATCTAGTGTTATGCCTGTCGTACATGATCAGCATTTCTTTTTTTATCTATTTTTATGTAGAAAACGTTCCTAAAATTTGTCCAACACTAGGAACTCTATTTAAAGACAACATGGAGGTCAGGATGATGATTATCCCCATAAAGGTGAAGCTGTTGACTTTCTCGAGTTTCCAGTACCACAAAAAAAAGTGGAAGCCTGGCATGTGACTGCACCATCTGTAGTTTGTGGAGGCAGACACACCATTTTGCCAGAAGAAGAGTTTGCTGAGCAGGACATGGATGTGTGAGCTCATCATACACACAAGCACATACTCTACATTGCCATGGAAACACATCTTCTGACAACGGCCAGATTCTTCTCTCTTTCTTCTTCAATGGAGGCCTCTGGGCTTGTCAAGGGAGAGATGTCAAGTGTGGAATTTCATTCTAAAATAAGAGATCCCACACTATCCAAACCCTTTCTAAAATAGCATAATAGGTACACACTGTGATGGATTGTGTATTCAAATTCCTTACTATACTTTAATATAAACAAATGTCACTAAATGACCAAATAAACAAGGAATGGATCCAATTAACAATTAGTGGCTGTATATACCTGTTAAAATTCAGACACCACAGATACTAAGAAACTACATAGATAACTAAGAAAAGTTGAGTTTTAATGAAGACCAGCCAGTTCAATTATATTATATTATAATATATATATATATTATAATTATATAGCACATAATCAAAACAACATTTTATATTGGAAGGTAAAGACAATACAATAATAGAGAGAAAACCCCAACCATCAGATGAACACCTATGAGCAAGGAGTTAGTGACAGTGGGAAGGAAAAACTCCCTTTTAACAGTTAGAAACTTCTGGCAGAAACAGACTCAGGGAGGTGCAGCCATCTGCCATGATCGGTTTGGGGTGAGGGAAGGGAGACAAGAGAAAAGACAAACTGTGGAAGAGAGCCGTAGTAACTAATGATTAAATGCAGAGTTGTGTATAAATGCACTGGGAGTGAAAAGAGGTTAATTTAGTTTTATCTATATAGCACCAAATCACATTAACAATTGCCTCAAGGTGCTTCATAGCCAAGCCAGCTTTTCTTATAAAGCACTTTAAAAACAGTAAGCACTGGCCAAAGTGCTGGACATAGCAATAAAATACAATTTTAAGTTTTGATAAGTACAAATAAATAAATATAAAAAGTGAATAGAATTAAATTTACTACAAAAAATTATATTGTAAGGGAAAAGCCCTAAAATAATACAGAGAAAATCATCAGGGTGTAACCTTCTGCTGACCCAATGTCAGTTATACACTCCAGCACTCCTGCAACCCTAGTGATAAGTGATTGAGAATGTGAATGAATGGAAGTAGGTCACACTTTATATTTGGCATATCTCCTACCACATTTCTTTCACATATGAGGTGTATGACACATGCTTGTTGAAATATGCAAATGCATCTATCCATCCATTTTATCTGTTCCAATTTGTGGAGTCAGCAGTCTAAGTCTTCCATTCACACCATTTTCCTTCTGAGATCCATAGTCTCAGACTTAGAGGTTGTATTTCTCATCCCAGCCCCTTCACCCTTGGCTACAAACCAAGTGCAAGTTGGAGGTCGCCATTTGATGAAGCCAATCGAACCACATCATCTGCAAAAAGAAGAGCTGAGACCTTGGCTGCACCAAGAAATTCTATCCATAAAAATTATGAACAGGACTAGTGACAGATGGCAGCCTTGCCAGACACCATCACCCATCTGGGACAAGTGTGACAGGCTTCTCCAAAAAAAAAAAAAAAAACCAAAAAACCCACAAGCTC
>VVHJ01037299.1:0-18273 GCA_015107715.1 Tylochromis polylepis | reverse complement strand
TGCTGAGGTCTGAATAATGAGGAACTCTAACTGTCAAGCTCAGACCCCCAGCACAGAAACACACACACACACACACACACACACAAACACACACACACACACACAAACACACACACACACACACACAATTCTTACACACATACACACACACACACATACACGCACACACACACACAATTCTTACACACATACACACACCGCCTGCATGCATGCCAGCACACTGCAGCACATGACTCACATGCTCCAGCCTATTATTAAAACTGAATACGTGATGGGCATGTGGTGAAAGAGAAGGCAAAAGAACGCCAAAGAAGAGGAGAAGAAGAAGAAGGAGGATGTGGAGGTCATTGGGTTCCTTGACTGCACTTACTGGTCACACCGCAGAATCACGTCTAGCTTCTCCTCTCTCCTTCTCCTCTCTCCATCTCTTCCCAACAGGCATGTAGCCTTACCACACACTAACGGTCTGAGTCAGAGAACGGGCTGCTTATGAAATCCAGGTTTGCCACAGTGCGGCCCCTCACTCGGTTAGATAAAAGAGACATAGGCTCTGACTTTTTGGTGCTCACAAAACCAGCTCACTAGTTGTGCAAAAGGTAACGTGCAAGATCTGGTACATCTGTGCTTGTGTGCATGCCTCCATGTTTGCGGCCTTCTTGTTGATACATGGACCAGTTCATTTTGATGGTTGAGCATGGTGACAACAAGTCAGTTGAATATGAAAGTGCTCAGCAGATGTTCAAAAGTCGTACAGACTGACGTATATCACAATCAGAAATGTGGCAGCACATACTGTATCACCCGACTCACACGTTGAGCCAGGATTTGAGGGTTTTGAGAAAAAAAAAGTAGCTTTGTGTTTTAAATGTTTTGCGCAGAGACATGCAAGTAGCGAGGAGATATCAAAGAACATAATCCAAAGCTTGGAGGGAACATGGTGCTGCTTTTTACAAATAAAATAAACCAACCGCACAATTAGAGTGTAGCTTTCGGGGGTTTGCGTTCAGTTAAATAAACACAGAAGAGCAACAGAGCAGTGCAGCGGGAATAATGACACACAATTAGTTTCTTCAGAGTTTACATGTTGGTGCAGTAAAAAGTTTCCCATCGCTTTTGAACATTTTCACATTTTCCACTAGAGAACAAAACTCAAATCCTAAAACTCACAACTGTCATTGTTTGCAAATGGAACTGAGCACAACAAGTAAAAAATAAGAAAAAAAAAATCCCAGTCATATGTGAAAATAATGCTGTGGCGCTCATATACACAGTTTCATCACTTATGAAGTGCACAGGGCCACATGTTGGATCAAGTCCGTTGAAGGTTAACCAACACATCTTGTATAGGTAACAGCTTCTACTGAGAAATGACATACTAAACACAGCACACTGCATTACACAATATAATGTTCCAGTGTTACTAAACTGTACTTTCATGTTCTAGAGCAGAGGTTCTTACACTTTGTGTGGCCAGAGACCGCTCACATGTGTCTTCACATGTGAGCATGCTGCCTATCTTGGCTTAGCCCAGGATACCCTTGCAAAACCAGAGTTCCTGTTAGCTCAAACAGTTTTAGGAACCTAGTCAGCAGACTTAGCCTTTGCGTCCTCTGGTAGCCGGCAGAACTCCCTGTTCTATCCAGCAGTCTTTTTATTTTTTGACAAATATAGATTAAAACATTAAAAAAACCTAAACCCTACTCAAGTAATAGCCACGATTGTAATATTTGCATTTATGTCAATAATGCTCTCCACACAGACTGTTTACCTGCATGCAACCAAAGCCCAGCATAGATGTGAGAACCACAGCAAATGAATTACAAATAGAAACTAGTAAAAATAGGTACCAAAAATAGTGTCCTTTACCCCCAAACTGTGCGTATTCATATACAGATATCTTTAGCTCAGCGATAATACGGGGCTGGGGGTGGGACGTGCTCATTTTGTTTGTGTGAATGATTTCCATGTGTAGTTAAGCACTTTTATATATAAGAGTAAAATTCTACGATTTAAAGCAAATAATTTTCTGGATCTCTTGGGGGTCTCCTGAGTCCACTTTGAGAACCCCATCTCTAAGGGATGAGAGCAATATTTGGAGTAACTGTGAAATTAGACAAAATTTTCCGCATGAATTTATTGTCCTAAGGGGAAGCAACTCTGCAGTCACACCCAGATTACTGACTGAAGCGATTCCACAGAACTCAAGACAGGAAAAGTTACTGGGCTAATGAATGGAAATACAGCTCAGGGTGCCACAATCAAGCAAGAACTGCGGTATAGTAATAGTAGCAACTCTAAGCCTATAACTGCATCTCTTAATGAAGGGTCATCAGTCAAAAGTAAAGAAAGAAAAATGATTATTTGACATCGAGGAGTACACAGACAGTCGGGTTCAACAAAAAGACAGTCAGAGGTTAAAACAAGCAATCGGGGGTATGTCGTCTACGTAGGCTGCTGGCAGCTGCTGCTTATAGGCACGCAGCAGTGTTTATAAAGGGGATTTAGACTCTTAACATTCTGTATTTGCAACATCTCCTTCCCTCGCTGTTTATGTAATGTAGTCATAAGGACAAATAGATGGATAGAAATATGGAAAATCATGTCATGAAGACCATGATCATACCAATATGAAGAAGCACTGTGTTATCATAGGCTATGAAGTCGCACCCAGCTGCTGTCCTCACAGGTCAGCTGGTCTTTGTATAGGACACATCATCTGTGTGCCCTATACAAAGGCTATTATGTCCTTTATGTTTTGTTTTGTTTTTTATGTTAATACATTGTCATTGCCTCATCTCATTTATCTGTATTTGTTTTTCTATTGTTTTCTCTTGTTCTTAACAAATTGTGAAGCACTTTGGTCAATTTTGTTGCTTTTAAATGTGCTATAGAAATAAAATTGATATTGATATTGATGTGAACATTGAAGTCCCCACAAAGGGGTTTTTCTGTGGAGCTGAAATCAGTCTATTAGAGAAAGCACAAAGTGCTCTACTGCCTTTCCAGTTAGTAGTTTAGAAGATGGCCAGGATGATCTCTTATGTATAACAGGTTGATCAGTGACCACCATAGCCAATCACAGAAACAACTTTCCTAATCAGTTTATCCAGTATGGCATCAGAGGTTTCAATGTTGAGACTAGCAATTTTGTTTTACTGTGCTAGCTGGTGAAAACAGGTCCCAGTTTTGGCACCAGCACTGTGTCTGTGGAGGAGATCCATGTCACTAACTCTTTTAACTATGACTATTCCAACCCCTTATTGCATGTGTATTATTGTAACAATGAAACCAAACTAATGCTTCTTTTAACTGTAAAAATACATAAGCTTTATCATGTTAACATTAATGTTAGCCAGTCCTTTATTTCAGTGCACACCCTGATCATTCTCTAAATCTAACCAAACAAACGTTTGTGTTTAAGGGTTATTTAAATGCTTTCATCCATGGTTGTGACAATTCAGGAGACACTTATAAGTATTGTAGTAGATGTTAGGGAGAAGCATTCCATATGGCCATTCAGGTTGGTTGATTTTTTGACAACTGTATTTAAAAATAGAATTACTGCTGTTGTCACTAACAAGTGCATATAAAAAGTCCACTGTATAAGACTCTACAGTCTTCATTTTCTCAAATACTTTCATACTGTGAAGTTTAATAGCAGCAATGGCATTTCTGACTTTTGACTCGTATGCAGGTGTAGTGTTCACTCCTGTAAAATTTCTTCATTGTGGTATCTCACATTTCTTTACACACACGGCTCCATTTTCTCTTCAAACTGTTTTTTACATTCCAGAGTCTTTAATAATTCGCACCCCTCTCACGTTATCAACAGTCGTCCATATCTGTCTCTACTCTTCTTTCAAGCTACACCTTTGTGTCTTCCCTCTCTACCCTTTTCTTTCTCCATCTAGCTCAGTTCATAGCTATACCACTTTCTCCCTCCTTCCCACCGCTCGACTCCCTCCTCTCACTCCCCATCACCAACAGCACCAGGCACCAACCCCCCGTTCTCCCCTGTTTCCCTTTCTGCACAGCCGTCACTCTGAATTATTTTCAATGAGCTCCTTTATAGCAGGCGCCAGATCTCAGCTCCAACTCATCACTGAGCACAGGGCTGGGGGGACACGCTCTGCATTTTGATCAGCTCTGGGCCTCCTCTTTGCTATTAACCCCTTTCACACTAAACTCCACCACCACAACCTCCTTCTTCCCAACCTCAGCCCCCACTCTCACATACATGCACCACAGCTCATTCTGTACTCTTTGGCAATGTTGATGTTGTCACCTCTTTACCTCCGTTTCTCATTGTGATTTTTTCACTGAAAGACAAAGTCTGTCTTTTTACTGTCAGCCCTGTTTACACATTACAGTTTTTTTAAATCAGCATCTTGATCAGTGTGATTGTGATAAAAGATGATAAAAGTGAAACGTTGACAAATCTCAATTTTCAGGCCATGCCAACAAACGGTAATGTTTTTACTATCAAACTTCCATCAGAGGCAAAACATGCAAGGTCCAAAGCCCAAAATGTTAGCATGTTTCTTGACATTGGTGGAATAAAGCTAGCCGAAAAACAGGGGTGAAAGAAGAGGAACACTGGAAAAAAACTGTATTTAATCAAGTAGCCACAAGAGTATGTACAAAACTGACTAATAAAGTGACTAGCTTAATTAATTTGAGAACCCAAAAATGCAGACGAACTAACCCTTTCACCTGCCACTTCCTGAGCCTGGTTCTGTTGGAGGTTTCTTCCTGTTAATAGGGAGTTTTTCCTTCCCACTGATGCCAAAGAACTTGCTCATAGGGGGTGATCTGACTGTAGGGGTTTTCTCTGAATCATTGTAGGGTCTTTACCTTTCGATATAAGATGCCTTATAGCATCTGCTTTTGTGATTTTTCACTACATAAATAAAACTGAATTAAACTGAATTTAATTGATTTGTGTTCAACTTCTGTTTAGTCTGTTATATTGTTTCCTAACCCTTATTCATACCAACTGTCAGAATACTTGTAGCACAGGTCAAGGAGGAGGCGGTGGCAGCAACCTTCCACTCAAGCTTATTATTCAACCAAAGACCAAGACAGAGCTATAATTCATTTGAAAGCCTGATGCTTAGCCTCATCAACCCTAGTTTGAAAACTGAACAAAACAGTTTTATTTGTTGTTATCTATCATAATTCGGGCCTTACTCAGAATTTCTCTGTGATTTCTCAGACTTTTTATCTGATTTAGTGCTCAACTCAGATAAAATAATTGTTGTGAGTGATTTTAAGATCCATGTAAATACTGAAAATAAATGTTGTGTTTACTAGACACAATTGGCTTCTCTTAAAATGTAAAAGAACCCACCCACTACTTTAATCACACTAGATATTTTTCTGACATATGGCATAGAAACTGAATATTTCACAGTGTTCCCCGAAAACCCTCTTTTGTCAGACCATTTTCTAATAACATTTAAATTTACAATAATGAATTACACAGCAGTCGGGAATAGATTTCATCACAGTAGATGTCTTCCTGAAAGTGCTGGATCTAAGTTTAAGAATATAATTCCTCCCTTGTTATCTATTCAATGCCATGTGCCAACACAGTGTAGAGCAGCTATCTGAACTCTACTCACACAGAGGTTGATTATCTTGCTAATAATTTTACATCTTCACTGCATATGAGTCTGGATACTGTAGCTGCTCTGAAAAAGAAAGCCTCAGATCAGAAGTACTTGACTCTCTGGTATAACTCTCAAACATGCATCTTAAAGCAGATAACTTGTAAACTGGAGATGAAATGGCATCTCAATAATTTAGAGGATCATCATTTAGCCTAGAAAAATTGTTTTTTGCTCTATATAAAGCCCCCTGTAAAGCTAGAACATTTTACTATTCACCACTGATTGAAGAAAATAGGAACAACCCTAGGTTTCTCTTCAGCACTCCAGGCTGATAAAAGGTCAGAGCTCGGTTGAGCCAAGAATTCCTTTAACATTAACTAGTAATGATTTCATGAATTTCTTCACAAATAAAACTGCAACCATTAGAGAAAGAATTACTCATAACCATCGCACAGATCTAACATTATGTACCGCTAATTTCAGTATCATTAATATTTATTTAGACTCTTTTTCCAATTGATATTTTTTCGTTAACTTCAGCAATTACTCCCTTCAAACTATCAACGTGTCTTTTAGACCCCATTCCTACAAGACTGCTCAAAGAAGTCCTACCAGTTGATGTTTCAATCTTAAACGTGATCATTTCTATTTATCGGTTATGTACCACAGGCCTTCAAGCTGGCAGTAGTTAAACAATTATAGGCCAATCTTCCTTTTATCTCAAAAATTTTCAAAAGACTAGTTGTTAAAAAAAATAGCTAATAAATGATCTGCAGATGAATGGCTTATCTGAAGAGTTTCAGTTGGGTGTCAGAGCTCATCACAGTACAGAAAAAGCATTAGTGAAGGTTACAAATGATATTCCTATGGCAGTGATGACAGTATTCTCATGTCTGTGTTTGTCCTGCTAGATCTCAGTGCAGCGTTTGATACTGTACCCTAAGGCCTTCATCAAGAAGTCAATGGGGATGTGGCGTACAACACTAGAGGCTAACTTCAAGCCAATAGCACAAGTCACCAAGTCACCATCAAGTGTGGGATCTACCAAGGAGATGTTCTGTCCCCTCTGCTGTTCTTCATTGGCCTGAACCCCTTCAGTGAGATCATTAACAAGACTGGCTACGGATACTGACTACAGAATGGAGCAGCTGTCAGCCACCTCCTCTACATGGATGACATCAAGCTGTATGCCAAGAGTGAATGAGACATCGATTCACCTATCCACACCGCCAGGATATACAGCAACAACATTGAAATGTCATTCAGACTGGAGAAGTGTAGTTGGACAGTAACAAAGAGAGGGAAGGTAGTCAGAACTGAGGGGATCGAACTACCAGAAGGCAACACTGCAGACATCGAGGACAGCTACAAGTACCTGGGGATCCCACGGGCAGCCAGGTCATCCAAGAACCCAGAGTAACATTAAAGCTGAATGTTTGCCGCCCAGCAGCCAGAGCCTGATCTTCAACAGGTAACAATATATGTCTATCTGTTCATGTTTCTGAAGTAGAATCTACGTGGCGACCACTTTGAAAGGTCTTTGGGCTGATTTTCATCAAGTAACTAAGCAAGGTACTGCATTACATTTAAAAAAGATAACAAGAAATGTGTAATACATTACTCTTCTTGAGTAATGACCCCAACACTGTTAATTTGACAGCTATAGAGGAACCCATAACTGCAAATCAGTGCCAAGCCAAATGTGAGATACATGAATAGCTGCAGCTCCACAAACACCAAAGTGCAATCACTGGAAATTTCAAATATGATGATCTGTGATCAATACATTCATGTACTTTTCAACAGTTTTTACAAAGATTTAACAGAAACCTGTGACTGTGACATGTGATTGTATCAGGTAAGTTAAGTGTGCTACATTAAAAGAGTACAACACAGTCCGAGCAAAATAAATGAGCCAAAGGGGCATCGCTATCAAATTATCCACCTATAATTTAACTTGTATATTAACTGAGTGAAATATATTTTTCTCAACAAATGTCAAAGGTGTCCATCTCCTTGAAATGATAGTGGCACTAGTAACTGACTGAGCCTGAAGGTAATTTCATTAACTTCAAGCCATTAAAGCACAATGAAGTTCTGATCCGATCCACCACCACGAGCCATAATCATTGCAGGTGTCTTGAAGATGCAGGTTTATTGAAACGGCCATAGTGAGTCTTTGAATATAGTAAATTAGCACAGACTAAAACCCTGCTAGCTACTGTGAACAAAAAACATGACTTAACACTTATTAAGTCATGTTTTTTGTACTGATCGCACTTCTTTGTACACCTAAACGCTAATGATAGCTAATTTCACCTTGTGTTTGTTTCATGATAGGTTTTCTTTGTCATTCAAATCAATGCTGCCAGCATCTCTTCTGACTTTTCAAAAGGACGGTCTCTGTCTCAGCAGCAACACAGATTTCCTGTTTTGTCTTCTAGAGCTTGGCCCCGGCAGAATGCAGGTGTACTCTCTGTGCGTTTATATTATGTAAATAATATAAACGCACAGAGAGTGAAGATTGAAGATTGATGTGAAGATTTTTTTTATTGTTATATTTTGAACTAATATAAAAGTTGTTACATAAACATGTCTTGATGCATGATCATCCATGTAAGGATGTCACTGAGGAAGTCACCTGGATGAGTGACGAAACGTTTCTCCCACTGAAAACGCCACGATCAGATGTTTAACATCTTAAACTTGCATTAATGTGACACTGGAACACGTGGCTGTTGGAAATGGGCCTGATGTTCGACTTCTAATGAACTGAATTCAGTTCAGTTTTATTTATGTATTTTTTATTGTTTAATTAAGGTGCCATCAATCAGAGATCCCGTCTGAACAGCACTTTGTAAGAGTAGCAAGGAGGATCTCGGTTTTAACAGGAAGAAGCCTCCAACAGAACCAGGCTCAGGAAAGGGCAGCCATCTACGTTCAGATGAGGGTGAGGAAAAGAGAAGAGAAACTAAGATATATGTTAATGACATGCAGTAGTGCCATATAAACACATGGGGAGTGAAAAGAGGTGTGGGGGATTCCCATGATGCTCTGTGCCTATATCAGAATAACAAATGATTCAGTAATTATTCACTGTGATTTCCAACATTTCTGCTCAGTAGAAATGAATGTTATTCCCTTTCAAAAACATTAATACTTCAAACTGACTCCAGTCCTTTGAGCAGTAGTGATTTGCTTGTACGGTTCTGTGTATTCTGATCATTTAGCTAACAGCAGCACAAAGACTTTCTTGTAATTTTCAATTGGGCTTTTAATAGTTATCTCGTCTAGGGAGCCTGGAAAAAAACGACTGGACTTCTTTAAGTTTCTTGAAGATGTTTCATCTCTCATCAAGCTTCTTCCCTTCTAAAACCAAATGGTGGAGAGTCCCGGGTATTTAATCCCTAGTGGGAGCTGGCCCTTAAGAGGGCCAACAATACTGATCATGTGCCTTATCACATGAACCAAGGTGTGAAAAAGGGCGTGGGGTCATTATTAGCAGAGGTTTCAGGTGAACCCATTGTGAGACCTTATGTGACCCATTGAGATCACCTGACGCAAGATGTGAGGGGGGGTTAGGGTCTGTTAAGTGTCTGGGAAGGGATCTCAAACTGCTTTGTAGGTGGCAGACAGATGGTGTCGTAAGCCACCTCCTCTGTTCAAAGATGGCTGTTCACAATGGACATAGGTGGTTCTCAAGTCAAGTCAGGAGGCTTTATTGTCATTCCAACCATGTGCAGTGGTACAGTACACAGTGAAACGAGACAACATTTCTCCGAGACCATGGTGCTACATAACAGACAATCAACACAGGACTACTTAAAGTGCAATGTGCAAAAATTGCAAAACACAAAACAAAGACAGTGCCAGACAGAACAGAACAATACAGACACAAGACAGTGCAGGCACAGACAGTGACAGTGGGTTGTGCAAAAGACTAAGCATTGTGCAAAAAAGTGTGCATGTGTGTGTGTGTGTATGAGATTGTGCAGATAAGTACTTCTTTTAATCATCTTTCAAACCATCTGACCTTTATCCTTTAGATGCAGATATCAATCAGGAATCAAAAACAGATTCCGGCTTCTACCTTGTGACAGGAAAGCAGCTTTCGTCTGTTTGAAAACAAGATTTCCGTCTGTATCCAGTTGGTGGCGGTAATGCACCATTTTGCTTGCTAAGCAACAATAGATTAGATAGAAGAAGAAATTCATGCACGGTCGCGGAGCTGCACGTGGGACGTGATCAAGCAGTGTGTGCTCACTGAGGATCAACACAGAAGAGAATCGACTCAACTCCGCGGGCTGCGTTCACTTCAGTAGTTTACACCAGAAACGATGAAGCCAGGTACAGTGAGATTACATGTGCTTATAGTTGGTAATGCGGTCTGATCGTGTAGTCAATGAGCCTGTACAGTTAGATACACTGTGTGGACGGCCTACATGGCCACGTTATCAGTGAAAACTACACCGACTTTGAACAAACAGTGGCTACCTGAGTGTGTGCTTTGTTCACTGTAAATGTGCCCACGCTGGCGGAATGAGTGCGGTCTGAGTTGAACACGCGCTGTGCGCTCCTCACACGTGTTTGGAGTAGGTTAGGCCCACGCAGCGACCTCCGTTACAACCAGAATTACGGTTTTATACCGCGAGGGAAAGCCAAAGTCGGGTCGTGCCGTCTGCAACCGGTTTCATGTGCTCCACGAGACGTAGCTCGCGCTAACGTTAGCCCGGTCGGAACTTTGTGTGTTTGCGCTTCGGTAAGCTGTGAAAGTAGCAGGAAGTGTACAAACTTGACAGGGACAGACGCACTGAGCACGCCACTAACACGCCTGTCGTTCAGACATGACACAGAAGCCAGTGAGTCGAGTCTTAGCCCCGTTTCTTTCCGCTACGTTTTATTAACGGTGGGTTGTGTTTGAAGAGCCACGCACAGCGTCATGTGCGTGTTGTGCTGCGTCCCTGAATTAGTCGGAAGCCGGAATTTAAATCTGGAGCGCCACCTCAAGTCGCATTTTGCACTCGAAAGGCGGAGCAGCCCCAGCGACCCGGGTTAACAATCCAAGATGGCGGCACTGACGTAAGCAGCAATGCACTGTAAAACTGTTGATGGGGATCTGTGACTCACAGCCTGACCAGGCTCTGTCACGAATGTGCTGCTGCGGTTTGGGCGCAAGAAAATCCAGATCGTAAATGTTGTGCTTTATTTGTAGTGTTGCATGAAAGGCTCTGCCCTGCTGAGAACCAAAACTAATCCTGGTTTCCTCACCTTTTCTGGAATGACATCCCTCTGAGTTCAGAGGTGTTTGAAACACTGAATGACTCTTCTAGTTGGATGCAGAATCAAAAACTGTGTCTGAAGAAAAGTTCAGTGTTTTCTGGGTAACTAACCCAGAGGTTGTCAGCTCGTTCCACCCATGGATTAAAGAGCTGTCCGCTTGTGGTTAGCGGTTCTTTTAAGTACTTGCTCGTCTGGGGTTCTAAGCGAGCTGAGTGGGACCAAAAATGTGACATCAAAGGACCGGTCGGCCCATCAATAGCATCGCTTCACTTCACAAAAATCTAAATGACAATTTTTAAAATGCAGCTAGACAAAAAACAACACCGTGGTCTCCGAGACTGACAAGAAGCCATACGCCGAGCAACAGGTGATGATGGTATACCATCATCTCGATTTTCTCCTTTGTCGTGGTGTTTGTGGCATACAAATGAGTGGACTGGACTTTTGGCCGGATTGCCATAACGACCCCGCCCACATCGAGGTGGTACTGAGCTGTAATGGAAAACAACCAAAACAGAATCTTTTCAAGATGAGTAGTTACGAGTGGAAAAGTGGCATAAACGTCCTTGACTTTCAGTGGTCCGGTTGCCACATTGCTGTGAATAACTTCAACATGTTGTTCCAACATGGCTAGTTTTGAAGAGGTGGATGTGAATTTTGAAGTGTCTGTGAAACACCAACAATCTCCAGATCCACATGTGGGGGGTGGCTGTTGCTCAGGGTCATCTGTCAAGCAGAAGGTTGATGGATTGATTCCACACCTGTGCAGTCTGCGTATTGAACCTCGAGTTCCTGCAGTGCACTGAATGGGATGTGTGCGCGAATGCTTATGAGAAGATGTGATTGGATGGAAAAGCATTATAGATGTGTCAGTCCATTAACACTTATTAAATTATACATGGTTTCAGGTTTCAGTCCTCGCATGGACAGAGGAGGAAGAGGTGGGGGCAGAGGAGGGTTTGGTGAGCGCGGAGGACGAGGAGGATTCCGGGGAGGAAGAGGTGAGACTGTTGGAAACGTGTCGTTTGTATCATCACGTCATGGATGTCATCGTCAAATGTGAGGATGACAACTTGAAGCAATTACAGGAAAAAAAATTTTTTTCAAACATCTACGAATATATTCATATACTAATTAATTAACAGAGTACTATAATAGGCTGTAGTTCAAATAGTGACAGTTTTGGTGTTTTGAACAAACTTTCGCACTTAGGACCGTAACAGTCCTCCAAAACTAATGGTTTGGTTTCCGCCTGTAGACATATTACTGCTGTGGCACATTTAGGTACAGTAAGCACTTTGAAAATCCATCATTTTCAGAAAGAGAAAAGGAAGGATGGGCAATAATGGAACGGAATTAAAAGCAGCTTACAAAAATTCTTGCTCCACTTGATCACAAACAACAGATGAAGGTTGCTGCTTTGTATTTCCATTTCTCTGATTACCTGAGTGATCTTTAAACAGCACCACTTTCACCAGACCACCATGTTTTAACCAAGCATTAAACGCGCCACTTGTTTCTTAACATTATTGCAAATGTTTGTTTTGGCCTCGGTGTCAGAACAGTTCCACCCTCATTTATCAGTGACGGTGACTGCTAACCCACAGTACTGTTGATAAAGCGATTTATTTATAGGTTTGGGATGCTTCTCATCCGTAAACTCTCTCTGTACTCTGTCACGGGATTCTTGCGTAGGTGGTAGAAGAGAAAAAAAATAAACTGTGTATTTTGCGACACCACGAAACAAACGATGGAGTGTAATATGAAACCATGGATGTTTTCATGTCGTCATCCCATATATTTCATGTATCGCGCAGCCCTGCATGAGACCATCAGATGTTCCTGCATAATGAGGAGATGGTGGTGGAGAGAACTCGTGCAGCACTGTTAATTTTTAGGTATGACTTGTGCAACTGGATCTCTGCTACAAAATCCCACCTGTCCCCACCTTTACCAAAGACTGAAGGTGAAACAAAAGTTCCCACTAAGTACAGAAGCAGTGAGCTAACCATAGTTAGCAGTCCTCAGTTCATCTGTCGTCGTTTTTGGAAGATAATGTCAGATTTCATGTAAGTAAATACGAGTGCCTGTACTAAAAGCTACATGAATCGTTTCACTTTGGCCATTATTGCAAAAGTTGTTAAAAGCTATCATGGCAGTGTGTACCAAGCTTGGAGCAGCTGCTTTCTATGCTCTGCACCCATGAAAGGACTTGGCTGCTTTGCCTTTTGTATCTTTAATAAACCGTTTTTTCTGTGTGTAGTTGATTGTCACAGATTGGTACTTGGCGTCATTCTAAATTGTTTTAGTTTAAAGCAGAGGTGGGGAACCTTTTTTATGGGAGGGCCATTTAAATTTGTATACAGAGGGCCATACTATTGTGAACACATACCTAGTGATGTGTTACTAAGCCTCGTGAAGTTTCAGCTTCTTGCCTATTAATGCACTCACCAAAAATCTTGCACACGTGATATTCTCTCTGTCAGCCTGTGGTCGTGTGAAAACTCCAACGTAGAGCGTTGCGTTTGAGTTGAGTGCATTTGTCCTCTCAACTCGTCAAGCTTAGCATTTTTCGAGCTGCGATGGCGCTTGACATTTGCCCTTTTCATTAATGCCAGCGCCTCACCACAAACGAGGCACACTGGCTTGCCTTTCACTTCAACAAAGGAAAAACCATTTGTCCACTTTTCCTGGAATTCTGCATCCAGCTGTCACGATTCATCCTTTGTCATCTGTGTCAATTGCGTAACGACGTACATCACGTGCTACATTCACTGACCATGATTATAGCTGTCTGTTTTATCTCAGAAAACTAGTGATTGATTTTTATATTCATGCTATAAGTGCATACATAAAGTATAAATGTTTTATTGCTTTGCGGTCCGATTGAAATGCTCTCGCATTCTCGTATACGGCCCAGAGGCCGACCGTTTTCCACCCCTGGTTTACAGGAATAAATGTCAGCTTAAAGGCAGATTAAAAGCTCCGTTGTTGAGATGTTTCTCCATGTCAGCAGCAGAGAGAATGAAGGCAGTGACTGGAAATGCAGTGGCAGTCTTGAACAGGACAGACCGTCACACTAACTATACTTCTGTTGGGTTGAGTCTGAAGCAGCGTTTACTCGACACCTTTTAAATTAAAGGCTTCTTTATGGTGGGGTTCTTTAAACAAAAAACTTGTGTATTTAACGTTCAGCAAAAGGTGTGTGTATCCTGGAGGTCCAGCAAACATCCGAGCATCACTCAGCCCGGCAACATGCTGATACAGGTTTGTGGAACTTGTCCTGCTGTTTTTCAGGTGGAGGTTTCAAGTCCCCAGAAGGTGGAGGATTTCGGGGCCGCGGTGGTGGCAGAGGCACCCCAAGAGGGAGAGGGGGTAGAGGAGGGAGGGGTGGCCGAGGCGGTTTCGGAGGAGGGAAGAAGGTCCTGATTGAGCCTCACAGACACGAAGGTAATTGTTCTTATTTTAGAGGAGTGAGGAATTTTCTGCACTGAAGGCTGGACCTTTTTTAGCCTCGGCTACAGTTTATGTCACAAATTGAATTCATCTTTTCAGCATTTGCCTTCATTTGGAAGCTTTTTCCACTTTGTAATTCACTCCAATATTAAGTGCATTAGGCTGACTCATTGTGTGTGTGTGTGTGTGTGTGTGTGTGTGACAGGAGTGTTCATCTGCAGGGGAAAGGAGGATGCCCTGGTGACAAAAAACATGGTGGTAGGAGAGTCTGTGTATGGAGAGAAGAGGATCAGTGTGGAAGTGAGTTGAGTTTAGTTGTTCCAGTCTAGATGCTAACTGCTGCCATGCAGCTAGTACATCCAGTTTCCATACTGCTTTGTCAAATATAAAAACAAGTCTAGTCTCTTGGAGTGACTGTTTGCTTTGTTTCTGGTAGGAAGGAGAGACTAAGATTGAATACAGAGCCTGGAATCCGTTCCGCTCCAAGCTGGCAGCGGCCATCTTGGGAGGGATAGACCAGATCCATATCAAGCCTGGAGCCAAGGTCATGTACCTGGGAGCTGCCTCTGGCACCACAGTGTCCCACGTTTCTGACATCGTTGGACCCGTGAGTACTGCACACCCAGTAGATGTTTTCTCTTTTTAACAGCAAACAGGACGGAGTGCTTTTGTGTGCCTGCCACTGGTCCATAGTGTTTGACCACAAGGGAAATCTCAGGGGATGGCGAATGAATGAATCGAACAATAATTAGTGGGAAATCCCTACGTCATGGGGATGTTTGTCCTTTTTAATAAAAAAAAAATTAGAATTGATTAGCTCAGTGTATGAAAACAGCTTTTGCTCAGTCTGTTTTTCCTTAAGTAAAGGAGACTCTTACAAACACAGGATTTTGGAGTTTCTCTTCCAGTGAATTAAAAAAATAGGGGCAACCAATGGGCTGCATCAATGCAACATTTCTGGGGTGGTGTTGATCAAGTTAGGGTGTAGGGTCTCAGCAGAGTGTACTGTTATTAAAGTGTACGTACAGTGTAGATTTAACACAGAAAATAAATCAGTTGAAATAATGGGCGTCTTGTGTCACAGGAAGGGCTCGTCTATGCAGTAGAGTTTTCTCATCGATCGGGTCGGGACCTTCTCAATGTGGCCAAAAAACGGACCAACATCATTCCAATCATCGAAGATGCTCGGCACCCACACAAATACAGAATGCTTGTTGGTAAGTAGTTCCGGCTGATGGCGCCAGAGCTGGCGAAATACTAACAGACTTGTGCACCGCATTTGTAATCTGCTCCCTGCTGTTCCTGAAAATGAAGGTGAGCGTCAGTCGCCGGGCTCGTTTGTAGCGTCTTCATCTGTGAAGAGTTTGCCTCAAGAACCTGCAAAGTAAACACATGAACAGATGGGCGAGTATTCACATGCTTTCTGTCCCTCTGCAGGCATGGTGGATGTGATTTTTGCTGATGTTGCCCAGCCTGACCAGACGAGAATCGTTGCTTTGAACGCTCACAACTTTCTGAAGAATGGCGGCCACTTTGTTATCTCAATCAAGGTACGCTGATAACCGCCTTAACAGGTAACGGCTGCCTAAACTGATTGGTGCTTAAGGAAGAATGCTGGACTTGGAAGGTTTTAACGTTGTCTTAAGGGAAAGTTCGGAAGGTCTTTCAAAGTTCCTCTTTGGGCAGTGGCTGCTTGATCACCCATTGTCAGTCTGGTCCCTGTAGCTGGCCACTTTCACACAAATGTTCTTTTTAAAGCTTCTTGTTTTTGTTCAATCTCAAAAACTAATAACAAAGGCATTTTAGACCATTAGTCACGTTCAATAATGACCTCCATTTATCTCAGGGATATGTCTCATTCCCAAGCACAGCCAACCAGTTTACAGGATAATGGGTTACTGAACCACAAACATGACCACGTTTCTCACCATAGCATGATTTCTAATCCAGTTATCGACAGTAAATGTTGATAAAGCTAAACAAAATAAAAGGACTAACTTCTCCTGCTTTACTAGAGGATGATGATTGTGATGTTCATACCGAACGGCTCTGATATAAACCTGACATGTTCTGTTTGGAGAACTGCACCAAAGACTGAGTCACACCGGCGGTGATCCTGGGCATGAAGCTTGGGTTATCCCGGGTTTGTTTAGAGATTCTCACAGACTGTCACAGCTCCCTGGTGACATCATAAACATGTCTTAATGGTCAGATGGCTGGTAAATCAGGTTAAATGTGACTGAATGCTTGATTTAGACTCAAAACCTTTTGGTCACACCTTTGGTTTTAGTTGTATACTAAGATACTCGGTGTGATGGTGAGAAATGTGGGTAAAGCAAAAATTTCCAGTTGTTCAGGACTTGTAGGACTTGTTTTGGTTGTTCGTGAGTCTGATTTCAGCCATGTGCTCTGTTTTTTTTTGTTGGTTTTTTTTGGTTTTTTTCCCTCAAGGCTAACTGTATAGACTCGACAGCAGCTCCGGAGGCAGTGTTTGCCTCAGAAGTGAAGAAGATGAGTGCAGAGAACATGAAACCACAGGAACAGCTCACACTGGAACCCTATGAGCGAGACCACGCTGTGGTGGTGGGCATCTACAGGTAAACCAACATCGGTCTACTCAATAACAACTAGCTCAATATTGGTGCTTCTTAATAAGGCTCTATTCTACGAAACATGTTCAACATACCCAGGCTAGCTGTGGTACCTGGATTCACTTGCCCTAACGTTGGCGATCAGGAGAAACGGTCACAGGAAGCTGGTTATGAACTCAGCAAGTTGGAAGCCAGGGTTTCCCTCGCATGTTCACATGAAAGGTCTGGGAGCAATCAAAATATAATAACCCAGCACTTTGGAATAACCGATGTGCGTTTCACGGCTTGTATTCAATTCAGTTCAAAGAATTTAGTGTCATTGCATTTGAAAAGACAACAAAACTTCAACACACGTGTTCTCACATGTGAACAATAATAAATGAATATAAAGGTAATAAAATGCACATGTAATAGATTATAAAAATACTAGAAATTGGACACAGTTAAGTAATTACATGTTGATGTTAGGAGTTATTGCACTTAAACCACTTTTGTGTTAAGGGTTGTTACTGCCTGTTACGGGTTATCAGACCTGACACGCTGGCCTGAGGGCGGCAGGTGGAATAGTCGATGGCTGGTTGTGAAGGCTCACTCACCATTTTTTATGCTCCTGCTGAGATGGTGTTTCTCTGCGATTTGCTGGCGCAATGGAAGGGCAGACTGTTATTTTTTTATTTTTTACTGTGGACGAGGAGTTGGCAAAACACACTGTGATGCGATATGACAGCAGGGTCTCTATGAAGGAGTGGTAAGACACTAGGAGCTCCGTCTCCGTACAACCCATTTCTCCTCAGAGCTCTCAGGAAGCGCAGGTGCTGCTGACCTTTCTTTATGGTGGTGGTGTGGGCAGTCAACCAGACATTCTCTGTGTGGGAGATCCTGGACCCTGTTCACACAGTCTTTATTGATGTACAGAGGAGATGGTCTGCTCTGCACTTCCTAAGACCCAAGATGACCCCTTTTGTTTTCTTGTTGTTGAGGGTGAGGTTGTTCAGAGCACCTCATCTCTGTAAGTGGTCTCATCTCCATTTGAGATGAGACCAGCTGTGTGATTTGTAATATTATTCCACCATCCATCCATTCTCTACTGCTTATCCTTTTCAGGGTCACTGGAGCCTATCCCAGCTGTCTTACAGCGAGAGGCAGGGTGCACCCTGGACAGGTCGCCAGTCTGTCGGAGGGCTAACACATACAGACAGACAACCATTCACACCTATGGGCAATTTAGAGTTTCCAGTTAACCTATCCCCACTAACTGCATGTCTTTGAAATGTGGGAGGAAGCTGGAGTACCCGGAGAGAACCCACGCAAACATGGGGAAGAAACATGCAAAC
>VVHJ01037298.1:0-18751 GCA_015107715.1 Tylochromis polylepis | reverse complement strand
TTTGTTTGAAACCATTCCATTGTTGCCCTGGCTTTATGTTTAGGGTCGTTGTCCTGCTGGAAGGTGAACCTCTGCCCCAGTCTCAAGTCTCTTGCAGGCTCCAAGAGGTTTTCTTCCAAGATTGCCCTGTATTTGGCTCCATCCATCTTCAATTATTCATTATCAATAAAACTGATTCATGTTTGTGGCTGTAATGTGACAAAATGTGGAAAAGTTCAAGGGGGCCCAATACTTTTGCAAGCCACTGTATTTGTGAGAGTGCTGTGTCCTCATATAAAAGTGAATTATGGTGAATAGATGTTCTGCTCAGGTATGATCCATTAAGCATTTAACCTCACATGGTGTGTTTGACACAGGAACAGTCACAACGTATTAAAAAAAAGCACACAAACTGCAATATCTCATCCATACGACGCCTCCCACTTGTTATTGCTTTTATACTGGAACCATATCAACTGCCTGTGGCATGATTGAGATTGGCAGTTGTTTTCCAGCTTGGGCGGCATGAAGCTGAACACGGTACAAAATGTTCTTCCACGTGAGAGCAGATTTTTCTACAACCAGTGACAGAAACAAAGTGGGAGGAGCTGCTGGTTTCAGGAGGATTTCTCCACACTGTAAATTCTCGTGTCAAAGTTTGCTTTTAATGATATCGTCAGTGTTGCTAAACACAGTCACACCCTTGAAACACCCTCAACGTAGGAATGCAAGTTTGTCGTGGAAACTCAATCTCTTTAATTATAAGAGGTTTGTACCTCCTTTCTAATACTGTCAGCTTTGTTCCTGTGATATTTCCCCCCCCCATCATTTTTACATAGGAGATGGCCGTAAATACTACAACAACCAATAGCCACAAGGTCTGTTGAAGGATGAGGCCATAGTATGGAGAAGATATGCCTAAAATGAAGTAAATTATTATCTTTTTGTTACAGTTGACAGTAAAAAAAAAAAAAAATCACACCATAGTTGCTTTTGATTAAAATGCAGCTGGCCAAAAGTCACATAAATGAATGACCACCAGTACTGATGTAATGTTCTGTGTATTTGAGGTCTAAAACACATATAAATGATACAGAAACATTTTCTTTTTATGTTTAAATGTTTGGATCAGAAAGACACATTAACATCAACTTTAGCTACACAGACTTGTATTACCCAGCAGCAGTTTTTAAAAAAATATAAAAACATGTTTATATATATATATATATATATATATATATATATATATATATATATATATGTATGTGTATGTAAATTACATTTCTCATGGGGTTATGTCTCATTGTGTGTTGCATGATGAGCTTATTTGTACAGGTCTCTGGAGGCCCATATGCTAGAGTGGTGTGGTGGTAAGTGGTTAGCAATGTTACTTGACAGTCAGAAGGTTCTGTCTTTAAATCTGCTGGCAGTCTGTGGAATTTGAAGAGATATTAAGGATTAAGAGATGGCCTTTACTTTCAAACCATTTTAGACATAAAGGGTCTTTTCAGTGACATGAAAAAAAAGCTTTAAACATTTCACTTTTTTAACCTAATCCCAAAGTTGAGTATGTATCTGATAGTCATACTTTCAACAAGTTTTAACTGGGTGGGACACTTCATGAATGCTGAATGACCAAAATATCTCTGTCCATGTTTTACAACCAGTTGTAACTCCTACGTTGTGTGGTTAACCATGCAAAAGGATATATTTTAGTCCAAACCTAACCATTTGGTTTTGGTGCCTAACCCTAACCAAACAATGACAGAAAAAAGGGGGGGCAGCTATGCCTGATTTGACTCAAACCCCTCTTGTGACTGAATGTCATGTGATTCTAACGTCCCATCTTCCTCTGTGAGTTTGTGGTAGTGAGTATGTTGAATGATTTGTATGCCTTTCTGTGTCAGCTATGATGTACGTGTCCAAAATGTGTGGATTTCCCACATATTTCCCATGAGTACTCAGACCCTAACTACTGTAGATGGATGGAGAATAAGTCTTTTACGGTTCAACTAACAAAAAGTGAGTCTTTTTTAGACAACGTTTGAAAGCTTTAAAAGATAGTTTTTGTTGCCATGAAATATAGGGAAAAAAAGCACAACATTTAAATTACTTAAAGAAGTCCAGACGCTTTTCTTTCCAAGCTCCTTAGACTATGTACAACATTTAGATGTTCTCCGAAGTCATTGTCTTTTCAAAATACGTTTTCAGTGTGTTTTCAGCAAATGTTTGCTGGGTGGGTGTGTGGGTGGGTGAGAGCATGACTAAAGTTAAACCTAATGGTTTCAAGAATGATTTTCCATGCACACCACCTACTGCATCCCCATGAGTCTTATCCAGAGAAACACTATAAACATGTATTTGGCTTTTCAGTTGTTGTACGCTAGTGGTTATTTATGCTTACAATTAGCCTTTTTAAATTGGCCTTGCTGCAAGATGTTGAGACATGAAATTGCATCGACAGGAAAAGCTGGAGGCCGGTATGGATAGGACTTGCACTCCTATGAACTTCATATTAAATGTAAATAATTCACAGAGAAATGAGATCAAATTAAGTATGAACTGAAAGTGAACTTACATGTGAGCGCATGTGCCACAGTGCGCAAATATCTTTTTCGACCTTGAACTCGGGAGTGCACAGTTAATGCTCCTTACCTTCCAGTGCAAGTGTTTAAATATGTACTGTTTCACAAAGAAGCTTTTTTTTGGAGTTAATAACATGAACACATTTGGTGCACTGAAAGAAACCGCTTGCAGATAAAGCAGGAACAAGTTAATACACATACTTGTGCTGCATGCCTGTGACAGTAATGTTTGTGTCAAACTGCACCACTGCACTTTCCCATAAATCAGCCTCCAGAGGGTTCTCTCATTCTGCTGAGTTTTGAGATTTACCCTGTTGTGTACTTAAAAAGGAGATTGCAGTACATGCGTACTTGTAGCCTGCTTATTATGCAAGGTTATCATGACGGGATTCATTTTTCTTCCCCCCCAGTCTATTGAGAGCTAGTGGCCTATTTACATGTGAATTCCTCCTGCAGCCCTGCAGCCTCGCTCAAAGTAGCGAACGGGGCCACCTGCAAGGGGAAAGTGGGGAGGAGGAGGAGGAGGAGGGAGACATGGTTTGAGGAGCTACAGAAGTGTACTCCTGTTTTCTTTGGTGCGGAGATGAAAAACTGGTTTCATTAATCCTTAGGATACATAGAGGGTAAGCTGTGCCAAAGTGAACAGAGGTAAAACTGTCAGAAACGTTGTGTTGAAATCACTGATTTTTATTTAGTTAAGGTTAAAACAACCTATACTACTGTTACGCCATACATACTTTACAAGCTATGTGAATGCTGGGATTTCAGCAAAAAAAAAAAAAAAATTCTTGGTGTTATGGATTTCACATTCAGTCCAGAGAAAAGGACAAATGGTAGGAAATTACTTCAGTTTATATATGAATTACTCTTTTTTTTTTTTTTTAGGAATATCTGAATTCAACCCATAAAAATAATGTGTGCTTTAAAACTGGGGAACAAAAACAGTTTTATCAAATCTTTCCAAACAGAATGTTAACAAGCCATTGGACTTGAATCTCGTCTTTAAACCTTGCTTCAGCTGACTGTGTAAGAGAACCATTCACCTTTGGCTTATTTAAGGTTTCCAAACTGGAAAATTTAGCAGCAGTTCTGAAGACTTTTACTGATAGTGCCCAACTTATGAAGGCTAAGTACTGCTCTATCAAACTAAGTGTTATGCGGTGCACACCTGTTAGACATTTGAACTGTGGAAAGAAAGCAGATTCCTGCTTACAGTGTAGTGTAATCTGCCCTCAGTAAATGCAACCTTTCCATCAAGCACCATCATCAGGTATCAAATTAAACTACTGGACTACTGGGATGTATATTCAGGGTACATATATGTAATTAAACACAACCTGATATAAATGGAATCTGTGACAATTTTCTGCAGGACATTTGTGATGTAAATAATACACATTATAGTAGAACTACATGCACAACTAATTGTTGTAGGCATTACTGGTGTGTTTCAGGAGTCTTCTTCTTCTTTGTTTTTTGCTGTGGATTGTTGACAGTCTTCGTGTGATGACATTCCTCAGTTCAGCTTGTGTGAAAGCCTCTTTGTCGAGGTGATGATTGCTCTTTCACTTCTCAGTCTTCATCTGAGAGAGGATGGCTGTCGACAGCTGGAATGAGAACAGGGGAAATCTGTATGTGCGTGGGTGAGTGCGTAAGATGAGGGGCAAATTACTTTTTCATTCTCTCTTTCATTTTGACCTTGAACTCTGTGATACACAGTTGCACTGACTCAACATCCATGATGCACCCATGTGCACACACAAATCTGGTCCACAGAGAGCCGTGTCCCCTCCAGTCTGGCTTATTGTGAGGCACAAGCCTGTGAAATGTGTCTTTGGTCTTGTTTGGGCATGAGGGATTAGGGTGGGTTTAGGCTGTGGTCCCCAGTGCTTTATGTTTGCACACTGGCTGATAGGGAAATCTGTGGAGAACCCTGTGTTCGGATTTGTTTGGTAGCATTTCACCATTCCACAGATGAAAGACCCCAGAGTTTAAAATATAATATCTATTACTATTTATGGGTTTTGCAGCGTTTGACAGGAACCTGTTATGATGATTTCTCTACTAGTAGCTTTGCATGATTCACAATTCAAAACAGTCCTTGATTCCCCTTACTTTAAGACAACGGTTCTGATTTGTTGGCCTTTCCAAACCAAAGGTTTGTATAGCAGGTTGGTAGGACTTCTGTGTTCACTGCCTGAGCTTTATACTTCAGTTGGCCATATAAGAGATACCTACTTATCTTATAAGAGTAAGAAAAAGAATTTAGATTTTGGGTCACAAGGACTGCTTGCGCCCACACTGACCTAAGTATTTTTCAACTTTGGCCATGATTCTTGTAAATATCATTGATTACACTTTGCATATGACAAAAAATAAGGGACCGCATAACTGCCGTCTCTACAAATTGGATAACTTTAGGAAAAGGAATAAAATAGCACAATTTACATGAATGACACATTTGTATCACCTAAATTAAACCAGGAAGTTACGGTGAACATAAACCTATATCTTACACCAAGTTTATAATCTGAAAGCACATCTGGGAAATCAAGATTATAGTAAAATAACAAAACTAAATAAACTAGAGTGCAAGACTTAGATTTAGTTAAAATGCTCGCTTACTGTTAATGCATCTGCTGCAGGTTAATTCATTTATTAGAAACCTTTTACCTTTGAATATAGACAGACAACTGTTGTTATGTCTAGATGCTCTGCCCTCTTTGTCCTAATTGAAATTCAAAGCAGTTACTGTGAGTGATTCATCTTAATGCTTCTCAGTGATGTCAGCCCTGAAAAGGAACTCCTCAACCAAAGCAAGCAGACTTTTGGTTCACACAGAGGTCATATGTATAACTTCTCTCTCCAGATATTTTAATTGCATCTCTGCTTCATCAGATGAATGCACATGTTGAGGATGGGAGAGGAGTACAATGCAGGTACCATAGCATACCGCATCACTTGGATACTACACAGGACTGAGTTGCACCAGCTATGCATAAATCCATCAAGACTTTAGTGTGTAAATGTGATTCTAAACATGCCTACTGTACCACAAAGTGGTTTTGCAGATGTTTTTTTTTAATGTCTTTTAACATACTGGGGGTGGCTGTAGCTCAGGAGGTAGAGCAGGTCACCTACTAATCAGAAGGCTGGTGGTGCTCCAATCTGCACGCCAAATTTCCTAACCCTAAGTTGCTTTTTGCCGCATCCATCGGAGTATGAATGTGTGTGGCTGTTAGATAGAAGGAACTTACATAGGAAATGCATAAAAAAGTGCTTGTATGAATTGGTGAATGAGACAAGTTGTGTAAAGCTAAAGAGTAGAAAAGTGCTATATATGAACCAGTCTATTTACCATACTTTATAAAATTGTGAAAGGCTTTTTTTTTCTATATCTATGGAACCCACTTCTATTAGAAGTCTCTATCAAAATGCTGCATGTACAGAGTAGAGAATACAGAGTTGTTCAGCAGCTCTTCCCCAGAGCATTTTTAACTCTGACCATGAGCAACTTTAGCCGTAACTTTACTGCTTGGTTTGCTAGCTAGCTAATAAATAAACTGTAAATAAACTGGAAGGCTACATTTTATTGCACCTTCTGACCATATGTAGATCTGGCATAGTCAAGATATACAGCCTGAGCACGTGCTCTGCAATTTTTTTTCTTGCTCCACTGCCAATATCCTTATCTTGTCAGTGTTGGTTAGGTTAATGTTATAGCTTCACAATGTGGAGAAAACAGTGTTGTGCAGAATGTTTAAACTATGTTGAGAGTACATTCGAAATGCCCATGAGAATGGAATGTGCTGTGATATGTGCAGTCTAAGAATCTGTGTCTGAATTTACTGTGGGTCACAAGAGGCCAACTGAAATACAAAAGGCAAAACTTTATCACTGGCTATTAACAGAAAGCCCAGATTATCAAAGCCCAAAAGGTAAAGAAATAATAATCCAAAACATGAGAACGAGGGGTGCACACAGGGAATAGACACAGAGAGAATAACATACACTGGGACAAAGAGTAAGGTCAGGGGGCTATTGTGTTAAAATAGCCCCCTGACCTTACTCTTGTGTGTGCTGATTAGAAAAATGGAAATGCCAGGAACAAGACAGTTGAAAACAATCAGAAGACAGGAGTAAAAGTAACACAATGCATGCAGGAAAACTAAGCCTCAAGGTAAAATAGGGAATAAACAAGAGAAACACTAAACACACAGACAATAAACTGTCATCAACAAAGACCAAGACAAAAGAATACTGGAAGACAAAGACATAAAATAAGAAAAAAGATTGAGACAGAGGAATGAACAATTTCTAAAAGAAACACAGAACAAACTAAAATAGAGAAGAACTAACTTAAAACAGAAACTGAAGATACATAAAGGGCATGAATTTATAACATAAACAGGTATCCACAATTTCATGAACTCAATGAAATTATAACTCTTAACAATAACACAACAATAAAATCACGAGTCAAAACAGAGGATTGCAAAGTGGAAACTTCTTATTATCCCATAGTCCCAAATCCTAGAAGATTTAACAATCCATCCATTCACTTTCTTCTAATTGGGAGAGTGGTGCAGTAGTTAGAACTGTTGCCTCACCACAAGAAAGAAGGCCCTGGGTTTGAATCCACCAACTTTGGCCTTTATGGTGGAATCTGCATGTTCTGCATAGATCCTTTCTCTAACCTGTATTTATTTAGTGAATTCTGGTTTTATTTAGTCCCTGTGTTTCATTGTTCTGGTAACAGTGACAATAAAGATCTATCCTATCTTATCTTGATAAAATGTCAATTTCAAATTGGCAAAGTGAGGACCTCACAAACCAGTTGAAAGATTTCAGCTTGTGTCACTAGTTCATATGTTTCTTGACCTTTTCTTTAATGCCTTTTGAGACTAAATATAGCAGCTCTCAATGACCCACTCACAATTTCTCAAAATCAAATTGTTCTTATTGGAATCACATTGGACTATAATGAAATCTGCAGTGAAACCTAACAGACATCATTTCATTCCACCACTAAATAAGAGGCACTGATGTCTCAGCTGGTTTGTTGTTTTTCTTCACTCCCCTGTAATGAAGCTGGCTGCTGCCGACCTCCAGTTTGTATAAACAGCACGACTCCCCTGATATTGGCATTAGCACTGATGGAGGTATTTAAACAGCCACAACATGAGGAGTCTCTGCAAGGAGTTCATTAACTGCAAAGAAAGGAGAAGCTGAATAATGAACTGGACCCTTTTTTAGTAGGGACAAGGAAGGGAGGGGCGGTTATATTGATGTTCCTCAATGATTAACGTCTCCAACTCGTTGGCCAGAGCTTCTGAATCTGCCTCAATTTCCATGGCAATTAGAGCTGGCCCTTCACCACAGGAGCCCCTGGCTTTATGAAGCTAAAGTTTTATGCCTGGTTACATTGATCAGAGATATTTTGAAGGGTGGTGCGCATGTGGACCATCTGCCCCACAGCCAAGGCGAAGGAACAGATAAGACGGGATTGATGAGGTTTCTGCAGAGTCTGGGTTGCATGGTTGTTTATGCGCAGAGAAGCCTCTTATCTACACCAGAGTCTCAGGGATGCCTGGGGACACCCGTCTCACCTCTGAGGATGGAGAAACTGCACTTTGTCTTGGCAACTGAAAGGTGTCAACACCTGTGACCTAGATTAGGTCTTTATCTTAAAAAATAGCTAAAAAAAAAAAAAAGTCAGCGTTTGGATCTGTCACAAATCTTATCAAATGTCCCCTGCTGCTGTGGCGGAGGCGCTGTGTGGAATGGAAAAGCCAGGTTGCAGGTTTTCTATGAGAACCAGATTTCCACCTCCTACAGTGTAGGGAGGAGGGAGAGGGTGCAGGAGTGTAGTGGGTTACCCTTCTTGCCCCCAAAGCCATAAATCAAAATAAATTAAAGTCAGACTCCCCCAGCACATATGGTAGCTGCAGTAACAAGACGTTTCCAAACCAAGACTGTGCTTAATTGCATTTGTAAATCTATTACTAGATAGTTTCAAACCAATGACATATTGAACCTAGCAGCACAATTTAAATTTAAAAAGAGTAAAAAACAAATTAGTTGAAAACATCTGTTGAGTTTTCAGATCAAAAGTCTGGCAATAGAAAGAAGTAAGTTTCTGATAAGTATGGGCATATGATAAAATCCTGTGTGTATTTATGCAAGGTTTAAGCATACAACTGATGTAATTTGCTTTTGGACTTTCTTAGCTAATAGAAAGAAGTTACTGGGTGTAAATTTTATCCGCTTCTTTCATTATGTAAATCTAAAAGAAAGGAGGGAAGTAAAAACAAACCCACATGAGAAACTAACCTTCAAAATAAAGTGGGGAGCAAAGTGAAACTGGCACTGAAACTCACAGGTGATGGTGAAAATACAGACCTGGGAAGGCAGATGGTCAGGGAACTCAAAGCAAAGCAAGAAATGTGGATCACAAAAATATGAGAGGATCAATAATAACCTGTATATAAAGTCAAAGTTTCCAAGCCTGAAAAGCAGACACTGTGTGAAAATGACGTGCATTTTCTCTAATGCGGACTGGAGTGCTGCAAAGTGCTGGTGCAAAGATATAAACTAACGTTAGCAAACTGCATCTGATCACATCTGTATGTGTCGGCATAAATGCCATCAACATATATTGGATTGCAGTATAATCTCTTGACATTTTATTAATGATGTGAAAAAATAAGTTAATTCTATTGAAATTTTCATATTTAGACAAACATTTGATTCTCTGTGAAACTGCACCCACAGATTTATACCCGAACACCAGTACAAACAAAGTTAGAATCAAATGTAGACTTTTTCAAATATGTTAAAAAAAAACAAACGCTTTCATATGGATCTTCATAATTTGTAATCATTTTACATATACAAACAAATAGTTAATAATTCTATCACTTGAATCTGATAAATCTTATTTATCTCGTGCAAAAATCTTCAACAAATCTAACCTTAGAGAATGCTTACAAAGCTATCAGTGGAAAAGTTTTTACAGTTACAGATAAATCGTTTTTAGTATTCTTGTATGGAAAGAAATGCCATAACTGCAAAATTTTACATAAACATATCCTTCTTAAATAAAAAGTAGCCTTTATCCTGTAAAAACAAATACCTTTGGTAGCTGTGCAGTGAGCGCTTCCTCTGCAAACAATTCACAATTTTTATCATTACCTAATGCTTATCAGGATAAAGTATGGGACTGTTTGCAAGCTCTACAGTCTTCACCTCCCTTTTCTTTTTCTACACCATCTCCAATGGCAGTAAATTCACTGTACATAGCATGTACTGTCATGGAGCCAGTGTTAAGGCTCTTACTACTTTCACTCCCACAGTGGTCTTTTGTCTGAGTACTCCTAACTCCCATTTATTCATGTCTGATGTTTTTGCAGATTTTTTTTTTAGTAATGCCTCTATTTGATTTGTGTTTCTACCAGGAAAAAAAAAAGTCAATTTTTGGAATACCTGTGCAAGAATACACTGCAAATATTGTCACATCTTAATCATATTAAATGTCTGAAAATGTGAAAAAGTAACCTGCCAGATTGGAGCTTTTTGCTCTGGGATGACATGAAGGCCACACAGTGAGTCTGTGACTTAGCTGAACAATCTTTCTTGTAAATTAACACGGTCTTCTTAGAAACGTGACAGTCGGCATGCAGCATAATCCTCTATCCTTAACAAGTAGCTCAGTGCTCCATGCTGCTAAGTGACCCATATGAATCCTTCATCACCTCCATTTAACACCAGCTGCTGTAATGAGTTGATTTACACTCAAAAGCAATGGCTCTGTGGATCCATCTAATGAAACTTTTTGTGATGAAAATTGGTTGGTTAAAAATCACAGCCTAGTCACCTGTTCTCATGTTACTGAATGATTGTAATTAGATTTAATCACTTCCACAGATATCACACCATGATAGCACCATACCCTACCTGCTGGGCGAGTTTGTTAGAGATTTTTTCCATGACATGAGGAGAATCGCCCTTGACACAGAAGTTGATGTTTACTTCTATGCAAGCTTGAGGTCAATGACAAAAGCAGATGCGGTTCCAGGGAGTGGTCCAAAGTAGAAGGATACTGGAAGCAATGTGTGACTGTTCAAGAAAATGACCTGGAGCTGAATATCCGCCATTGTTAAACATTGATGCGTTTTCGTTTTATGGGCAGAGTGTGAGAATTGAGGTATTTGAGGTGTTTTAATGCTGTGCTTTATTTTAATTCAATATTAGTTTTATATTAATTCCATATTAATTTCATATTAATCAAAATGTCATATAATCATAGAGTGTAGTATTAAGGGGAGACGGCCCTGGCATAATAAAGGCATTTAGAATGCGTGTCCTTCAGTGCTAGATGATTGTGAACTTTCACCCAGTTTGCCAACAGAATGGTGCAGAATGGCAGATAACGGGAACCAGCTCAGGCTGGAAAGATTGCGGAAAGGCTGTGTGGCGACGTTGTTTAGACGAGAGTGAGATAGCTGGTAATAAAACTGTTAGTGTCTGATCACCATTTTGAGATCCGTGGCGAGGTGTCATGCTGAACGCATCTCCCTTCATGAAGTATTGGCTGAGAGAATAAAATGTGAAATGGCCGACTGAGCAGTGTTTTTGTCTTCCATCAGATGCCTCTGAGGAATCAAAAGAACACGCTGTAACAAGAGTAACCCGCACATATTCATATTCTAATTATTCAAAAAATTACGAGCATTTCTTACATTTCCTGAAAGCTGCTGTAAACAATTAAGGCACTTTTTTATACAAGGCATCTCAAGTCATGTTTCAGTTAACAAAAAGCTAGTGACTGAGTGCTGGGCCTGACTGAAACTGAAGAACACTGCACACTCACACAGTATCAACTTGTAATCCACAAAATACGCTTGCTGTATAAAGCACACTTTGAATTATATTCATTCTGGACATTAAAATGTGATTTAGGTGATAAAGTAAGTAAGGAAGTATTTACTGAGAACATAGATTAACCTGTTAAAACCGACGCACTGGTTTCAGGTCAAATTACCGTAACTCTTAAACCACTGGCGCAATTGCAAAATTCCAATGGTTCCTGAAAGCGTCAACTCTGTGCTTTTTTTTTTTTTTTTCAGTGATATTTGGGTCATTATGCTAATCCCAGGCAGGGCACCACATCCAGATCTCCACAACTAACATACAAACAACACAGGACACAGCAAAAAAAAAAAAAAAAAACATGGTAAAAAGAGCCCAAATGTGGGTGCCGCTTTAGCTCACTGGGATGAGCAGGTGACCATATGCCGTATGGCTGAGAGCCCAAACAAAAGAGCCCAAATGTGTGTTTTCTGTAAACTTCCATCACACTCACTCTGTCTTCTCTCAAACAACCTTCATCTTCGCAGGGCTGCTGGGTCACCGTGCCTGAGATTACCGTAATAACCCTAATATCACTGAAAAGCACAGAGTCACTGCTTTCAGGAACTGTTGGAATTGAGCAAATTGTCCAGGACTTAAGGGAATTACAGATGTTGAAAAAAACGTTGCAAAACACCTGTCTGACGCCAGTGACAGGTTAGGCTTTAGAGGTTTAAGAGACCCAAAGGATATTTTTTCACAAAGAAAGTCATTTCTTTATAAACCAGATAAATCGCCCTCTGCTGGTCATTAGGCAGGCTTCACTTTTCAGACCTGAAAGCTATGTCCTTTATATACAGTCTGTGAAGTAATGTGGGGCATCACTGGGCACGTCTATTTTCTTATGCCTTGTCTCTTTTCCCCATTCCAGACTTGGGTTAATTCTGTTTTTATTTCTCGGAGTGGGTAAAATTATATAAAAATCTTTAAAGCAATATACTACATAATCAAAATAATTGCTAGGGGCAAAATAAGTGTTGTTGTTTTGATTTCATGTATTCACCGTATTGTGTTTAGCTTCTTTATTATTTACTGTTTTACTTTTCTGTCAAAAAAGCCAACAAGACGGATCACATTCATACAAACCTGACTGCATTCACAGGCACATTTAATCCCAGATTAAATTCTCATGCTTTGTTCTTTGTCACAAACCTTAAGAACAGGTCACTCCAGCAAGGGTTTTATTTTAGTTTCTTTATCACAGTAGTTGCACATCACTCCAGTTTCATTCCAGTTTCTGACGTGATGTGCAACAGACAACTGATTTAAACAATACCTAAGTCAACACTAATGCATTCTGTCTTATTAAATCTATTCCAAAGAAGTACAAACCACACAAAAAAAAGTTTAAAAATTCCTTTGTGCTCTGCTTGATCTTCAGAAACAAAAGAAAACTAATAGTATCCTTTTTTTTAAAAAAATGTGAGCTGAAATTTGATACAAGAGACTCAAAGCCAGATCTCAGTTGAAAGACTGGAGCCTCATTAGCAATCTATCTTTGTGGCAATGAGAAAAACTACACACACACACACACACACACACACACACACACACACACACACACACACACACACACAAAGTGGCTTTGTTTTTGGGCAGGGTTTGATATGCTGAAGCGGGGCCCCTAAGCTCAGAGAGACAGCAAGGACTGAAAGCAGAGACTTCAAAAGTAGACAGTGTCCACCTTTAGAAACGACAGATGACTCCTTGTTCAGCATAAGGACCAATTGGAGCATTTTAGTGATGCCCCTAAACTGCTATCCTGATTAACTCAAGCATCTACATCTACAAAGTTGTTTATTTAGATCATCTAATAGTTTTATATGTGACGATTGGCAGCCATCTAGATGTTAAAGCTTTTTATTTGCTTGTCAAATAAGTAGGGGAGTTCAGCGTGGGGGTTTCAGGGGAAGTTTGTCTTTCTTCCAGCTGTTGGTTTCAGTGTCTGTTATGCATGTTGACTTTGGGAAAAATTTGAATGGAAGGAAAAGTGAATGACGCAAAAAAGAGGAAGTTAAATCAGGAGGAAAGAAAAAGCAACATGCTCAGTGGAAAAAAAAAAAGAGCATAGATTACATATATGTTTTACAGCCCTATTATCACTGCCGTATTTATGTTTAGCACCACCGATATATGGACGTTTGCAGCATGAAAACATGTAGTAACTGTTGCTGTGTATATTATACGTGCTTGAGAAAACCTGGAGATAACACAGCTGCTCTTTGTTCCACTTGGTCTGATGTAATATCCAACAGTTTTTCCACTTGCTGGAAAAATATTCCCAGCAAAGCAGGTTGGAAGAAAGGTGACATCTTCTATCTGTTGCAGTGGGAGCAATGACTTGTCATTTTTGCCTTGCTTTTGCAAATAATAACAAGCGCATTAATATACAAGGTACTTTAGGCATGTACAACTGTAGGACACTCTAAAGCCAAGACACGCTGGACAGATTACATGTCACAGATGACCTGGGAACACCAGAGTGTGGGAGAACCAGCAGCAGGGCTGGGTGGGTGGGTGGATGGATGAATGGAAGTATCTTTAGGTACTTGGTGTTCTAGTTGTGAGCAAAATGCATTGAATCAGTCCATACAGTGTATATAACATATAGATGTCACTGCCATGATGTCACTCATTGGTTAGAAAAGTGCTATTATGAAGCCTTGAATAGAGCATTTAGACCTAAGCCACCTTGCTGTTTTGAATCCAAACATGATGAGCGTGAGTGGAATCTGACTGAGAAAATGAGGAACACTGAACACTCATGTGGTACTTGTCATTCTCAAGGACTACAATTTACAATATCTGAGGTAAAATAACTTGTAACCCTGACTATAATCATCGAAAAAGTGTTTGTTGAGACCATATATCAAGATCACTTACAACCACATGAGTTGCCCCCTGCTGGCCTTTAGCAAAAATGCAGGTTAAAGGCTCCACATCATTGGCTTCACTAACAAGCAACAGCCACCTTTTATATAGTGTATGATTTATTAGATAAACCCTGAATCAAAAGGGGAATGTGTTTTGCATAGTCAGCTAAAAAAAATGACCAAGTAACAATAAAAGAAAACATAAAATCAATATAAGATGAAAATATTTCAGGGTCAAACAAAATAGCCACATTAGTTGAAGGACTCTATACTGAAGAACTTAAATTAACCCTTTGTGCAAGATCAGAAAGTAAACATTGCAACAAACCATAAGAGCATGTGACTTTGTGTAGTGTTCTGCAAGTTCAGCAGCTTTTTACACAATGGACTCCCACTACAGGGAACAATTGTGATGTGTTGGAAAAGACCTGTTCAGGCAGAGCAGCTGCATCCTAGTTCTTCAGGAAGTGTTTAACTACTGGCCCTGCGCACTCTCTCACACTCAAGCACACGAGCAGAAGCAGTTCTGGGAAGCAAAACCTAAAAGTGCACGTTCCATCAACACCTGTTATTACCACTTGCATGTCTGTTTTTTTCCCCCCTAACCTTAGCAATACTGCCTGGAGAATTACATGTGACATATTGTGGCATGTGACATTTTAAGGGTTGGGTGTGTATTCCCACTCTGATCTGCTGCTTTAAATCCCAGTCTGGGAATGGTGACAAAATATCTATTCCTGTTTGATTCCTTCTGTCTGGTTTCGATGGGTGCTGCTGCTGATAAGGCTACTTTAAATTTGGCATGAAGCATTTTAGGACATTCACATTTAAGGGCTGACAACATATTTTTTTTACTAAAACACCCTGAGATATGAGGAACTTTATGGAACCTTAGGACTAAATTCAGTCATTACTAAAAGCAGAAGCGAGAAAAAGGTTGTATAAAACAGAGTTAAAAGGTGATAAGAGACATTTCTAGGATGTAAACAAATCACTTCCTGTTGGCTACAAGGAAATGAGGGCACTGCGATGGAAAATAACAGGCACTGTAGATTAGATTCCTTGTATGTTTTTAGTTTTAGATATTTGCAAGTCCTTCCGGTGTTGGAAAGTGACGCAAGTAGGCTAATTTACTCAACAGTAAAGGTTCTATTTCTATTATGAGAAGCCCTGCACTTCTTATTCATTACAAGTGAAATATCATGCAGTTATCTGATGTCTGAAAAGTGTTTACATGTCACATTCAAAGCAAGTGAAGTCACCATTCTTGCATAACCATCTCCATAATCTGTGTGATAAATAGGCTTTGGTAGAGTTAAAGCTATGACGGGGGGGGATCGGTTCATAACAGTATTTGTGACTAAGTGTATATCTTTAGGCAGACAGATATAAGTAAATGAAAGTAAATGAATCACTTCTCCACCTTAATCAGTGTTGTACTTCTATAACAAAGGCTTTGATTTTAGTACTTTTACACACATGTTTATTTTGATGTTTTGAGTATTCTAAAGTCTTGGCTAACCATCCAGTTCTCAAATGACTTTAATTTAAAATTCAGGATGTTTTTATTGAAGTCCGATAAGAACTGGTATGTGAATAGATATTCAATTTTAAATTTTAAGCACTAATACATCCACTAAAGTTGTGCTTTAAATGTTTTCTTTTTTTTTTTTAACCAGGTCTGTGTTTTAAAATTGTAATATTAATATTTCTACTTAAAGCTGCATTTTACAAAATTGGACCACTAGGGGGCAGAAAAGCATAAAAGCACAATAAAAATAAAAACTGCCCCTTTGTTTCCCACGGTTTCACCACTTGTAGTGGATGGAGCCACATATTTGATTTGGCACGAATTTTACTTGGATGCTCTTCCTGACACAACCCTCCAATTAGCTTCCTAGTAGCCTAGCACGATGAGTACACAAGCTTGTGTTCCCTTGAGGCTAGCTTTCTGTCTCCTCCCAGTCTTATGCCGCGTTTCACATACCTTGGAAATCAAATGAAAAGAAAAACAGGCTTTCTTTTGGTTCTTAGCACAGTAGAGCCATTCAGGTGCATTAGCAATACAGCATAATACTTGTATTTTTGTGTTTAAAAACACAGCTGCAGCACATTCATGAACAGAGCCTGGTCAGTGGTTTGTGTATGACTTATGTAGTGAGTCCACAAATAAGCAACAGTGGCAGTACAGTTCAAAGGTTTTACAATTTTACTGCTGTTGACATCCATTGCCATCTTGCATTGTTAGCTCAGGGTTCTTGGGGCTGCTCTGACTTTCCAAATAGGAAATTGAGGGGTTGTTCCAGATTCAAATTCTGACTGGGAACTCAAAAATTTCACCTTCCAACTTATTTAGGAATGCAACCATTAAACTAAGGATCTTACACGTGAATTATACTTCTGTGTCTACATCGTAACTTGCGCCATAGACGGAACCCCATTTTAACCCTACGCCGCAACCTTCTACGTAACCTGACGTGCAGCTCCTGAGAAACGACCCGTATGGTTGACGCATACCACAAAAACTTGACATGGAATTTTTCCGGTTACTACGTAAGTTAGAATGTAGATTTCCCACATAAGTCTAAATAAAGTTTTTCATGCGTCAGGTGAATGTGTTAACTTCCTGCTGGCTACAAGAAAATATGAACAATGCGTCTACCAGTGTAGGCTTTGTAAGATCAGTTTAGGTAACATGTTAGCAAACATGTGAGCAATAGGTAACATAGTTTCACAGCAAGAGTACTGTAGGTTTTAACCGAGCTACTTTATACTTTTGGTTTACTTTATAATTAACGTAGAGAAAGAGAAGAAAGGGTTTTTAAAAGATGGGGTTAATGTTTAGTATTTACTATAAATTTGTCTTACAAGAAACGAGAGAAAAAAAGTCTCACTTCCTGTTAAAGAAGGAAGAAAAAAAAGATAAAAATTTAACAGCACTGAGTTACAGTATTAAATCTAAGGGTTTTTAAAGTAATCAAATGCACTTTTTAATATAAATATTCCTATTCATATTTTCATATAAATTAACAATCTGTTGCATGCAATGTGAGTAGAATTACAACAGCATCTTGCCCTCCAGCATCAGTTGTTGCAAATGCCTGCATGGATGCTGCTATTCTATTTCTGCAGCGAGAGCAGTGAGAAAATGTGGGTTTGTTTCGCTGCTACGCAGTTGCCCTCAGCTGTCCCATCACTCAGCAGCGGAGGGGGTGCAGGCATACCCCAGTTCCTCCCATTTTTTTTTCTGTTCTCAACCCCCACTTTTCTCTTTTCACTCGCAAATGGTCTCATAGACAAGCGCAGGCTAGACGAGGCAACTAGGTCAACCTCCAGCTAATAAACTCCCGTGTGTCTGTTGAGACAGTGGGACAAATGGGCCCTACTTAAAACCAGACACAAACAAAGGCCTTCACATCCAGTGAAGACCTTACCCCACTTGCATCCCAATGAAGCCAGAGGGGAGGGAAATGCACTTTTCCACATAGTTCCTATGCTCGCTGACCAGGAAACAGAATACCTCACCCAGTAACCTCCAGTTGCATAACAGCAGCCTGGTTGTGATAACAATGGAAAGAAATATTAATCTGTTTTTGTAGCTTGGAGCTCAGTATGCTCGTGGGCAAACGCAGACATACCTGTGCACAATGTGCACAAGTACAGAAAAATGACTTCCCTTCCCCCGTGCTGCTGATTGATAGCATGTGATCCTCCTAAATGAAAGCCTGAATTATTCAAGCAGGTCAGACTGTATCCATTTCCTTTTCAATCACATAGTTTGACGGGTATTTAGGAATTGCTGAATATATCACTAAAGAGCAATTAAGCTTTTTTGAGAAGTATCACACTGGAAATAGACAGCTACCATATCTTTAGAGAAAAGGGCTGCATTGCACTTTCAGCAATTTCTTCTGTTATATAAAAGTGCAAATAATGGTAATAATCTTGCTTGTGACTCTGAGGCTATAGACACAGTTATGCTTTAAGCTAAATACTAGTAAAGAAAAAAAAGACATACTCGCAAAGTATTTCTAACTGATTTAACTAGTTTTATTTGAGTAAAAAAAATCTGAGTAAGTGTTCTACCTTTATTCAATTCAATTCAATTTTATTTATATAGCGCCAAATTACAACAACAGTCACCTCAAGGCGCTTTATAATGTACAGTAGATCATACAATAATAGATACAGAGAAAACCCAACAATCATATGACCCCCTATGAGCAAGCACTTTGGCAACAGTGGGAAGGAAAAACTCCCTTTTAACAGGAAGAAACCTCCGGCAGAACCAGGCTCAGGGAGGGGCGGCCATCTGCTGCGACCGGTTGGGGTGAGAGAAGGAAAACAGGATAAAGACATGCTGTGGAGGAGAGACAGAGATTAATAACAGATATGATTCAATGC